>PVIJ01003325.1:37194-137962 GCA_004024925.1 Scalopus aquaticus | reverse complement strand
CCCCCATTCTTCCCCTAGCCCGCCACGCTGGGCCTGGGTTTGCTCAGCCAGCCGAAGTGTCTCGTGCCAAGACCCAAGCTCCCTCTCTCCATCTTTCTGTCTTTGTGGATGTCTGTCTGTCTCTCTCACACATGCACATACTTTTATAGAACACAGACACGCGCCGCCAAGCGTCGTGCGAACACAGCGTGTGCGCTCGGAAAGCCAGACCTCCCCTGCCTCCATTCAGACCCTTTAATGGTCTCCGGGCGGGGCCTGTAGCTTCCCGGCTGCGTCCAGAGCAGTATGGCTTGGCCTTCAAGGTCTAGCTCAAGGACAGCCCAGATCTGGCTTGGCCCGGGGCCCACCTGGGAGGAGGTAGGGGGACAAAAAAAACTCTCTTTCCTGGGAGGGGAGCAGGAGACCCTCACCTCCTCCCTGGAGATGCCCTCCTCATTGGGGACCAGCCTTTCCCAGACAGCTCAGCGGCTGGCTCCGGCCAAGGGCCCATCCTGCACCCTGCATCCCTGTCACAGCAAGTGGTGGACACACAGCTGCCCCCCACACACCTCTCTTGCTCTGCCGTCTCCCCAACTCTCCACCTCTCGCCTCTGCCTGAAGTAGAGGAGGTACTACAGACACCCAAAGGGGCCAAGATGCTTAGGGCCTCTAACAGAAACCCCAAACTCCATGGCATCCCCTGGGCCTGCCTCCCTGGGTTTGGGGGAAGAGCCTCCCAGGGGGAGGAAAAGCTCCCCCATCAGGCTCCAGCTCGGCACCGTCCTTCTCAGCGCGCCTCCTGGGCCCCGGCCTGTGTTTACCTGGGCTTGGTGGGAGTGGGGAGGGGGTGTGTGTGTTGAACGTGGGAGCACTCAGCACCCATTGTTTTCAGCTCTGTCCCTTGGGCGGCAATTCCCAAGTCACAGAAAATGCCGCAACAGCAGCCGCTGCCCATCACCATGCTCTCCGCGCGCCAGCTCCCAGGCCCTCCCGGGGAGCACACTGAGCTCTCCGCAGCTCCCGAAGCAGCCGCTAAACACGGGATGATCACATCTTGACTTGGAAGAGGCTTGATTTCTCTGTGCAGGAGGCACTTTGCTGCAGCCAAGATTGCGGTGCCCTGCTGCTGACCAGAAACCGGCCATTTCCAAAATGAATCCATCAGGTGCCCCCCGCGAGGGCAGAGCTGAGAAGTTAAATAGAACCACAGAGCCGAGGCCGGCTGCTCTGATCCGCCAGGCTGGTGGGTCCTGGGCATGCAGTGTTGGATCAGGGGGTCACAGGTGCCCTTTGCACCTCTGGACAATAATTTTTTTTTAAGCCACTATTTCCTTCCCTCTTACAAGGTGCCAGGCTGTTCCAGCTGCTCTGGCAAGTCTTGTTGACAGCTCAGGTAGGTGAATTTACTTCTCCCTTTTATAGAAAAGAGACAGAAGTTCAAAATAACTTTTCCAAAGTCAGCATGGGTAGTAACGATGAAGCCGTGACCGAAAGCACGGCCAACACCAAGATCTGCACCCTTGAACACATTTCTCTGTGACTTCCTACAACTAGAGCACAGTAAAGACCTTGGCGCTGGAGTTGAAGGTTTGAATCCCAAGTTGGCCACCGCTTCACTGTTTTGACATTGAACTCATCACACAATCTCTCTGAGCTGCCTGCATTTCCTCATCTATTCAATAGACAGCCTAACACTGCCCACCTAAGGCTATGGTGAGGAGCAAATGAAACCAAGCGGGCAAAATGCTTCCAGGACCACCAGGTACAGATGCCCAAGCCGGGCACTGCACAACTCTGGGAAACTGAGCTGTGCCCACTTCTACAGCTGTTCTTGACAGTCCTGCTTAGCGTGGTGCCTGGCAAAGAGTTCCTGGAACAGAAGGGAGCGCTCAACTCCTGAGAACGCAATACAGAGAGTGATAGAACACGCCCTCTTGTTCTTCCAGACACAGCGAGGAGCTGACTCCTCAGCAACACGCCCTTCTGTAGCTCCTGAGAGAGCACTGCACTGGGAGTCTCCAGGAGACAGGACTGCAGAGAGGAAGCAGTGGGGACTGGCCAGGCATGGACTGTCCGGGTTGGCTGCAGAGGCAGTGGGCTCAGAGATCTCCCAGCTCTGTCTTGAGGCCTCAACTCTCGTAAAGGAGTTGGGGAGGGAGGTTCAGAAGGTGGGGGCTCATGGAAGACCCCAGAAGACTCCCGAGACCTCGGAAGACAGAGCATCAATCAGATGTTTCCTTTGGAGTCAGAAGCTCTCTGGGCACAGCTGCAAGCAGCAAAGGTTAGACACTTGTGCACAGAGTGGGGGGCCCATGGGCGAAGAACACAGCGCTCCCCAGGGGATAGAGCACTGTCCTTGAAGGAGGCACATTTCCCCTCCTTGCAGGTAGGTGAGCAGAGGTGCTGAAGAAGGACTGAAGCATCAGGTGAGCGGTTGGTCTAGCTGGTTTTCCAAACCTGGGGTTTGAGTATCATTTGACCCCAGCAACCTGCCCCCCACCAGGTCAGCCAATCAGCAGCTACTCTGGGCAATGCCTGGACAGCAAGGGGGGAGAGCCAGTGACAGCTGCCTTGCTTTCCAGAGCTGCAGGGGGAGGCAGAAAAAACTACTCTGCAGGTGATCAAAGAGCAGGAAGGTGGCACTGGTCCAGCTGTGCCCAGGCCTGGGTAGTGCCAGCTTCCCCGCCAGGCACCCAGAGTCTTCCTGGCCTCGGGGTTCTATGTGCCTGGGTCTGAATGAGAAAGCCCCAGTTCTGGCCAGAGGAGCAGGGTTCGGAGTGGGGTTCCTTGTCCCAGCCCCCATGACACCCCCGACCCCAGCACACGGGCCAGTGCCGTCAGCGGCTCTCTCCACTCACCCGTCGTTCACCCCGGCTTCCAATGACTCCCCAGCATCCGCAATAAAACCAGATCTTCAGCTTGGCCTCCCAGAGCCCTCCTGACCTCGCCATCTCATCGCCACTCCCTGCCCTCACTCCTTCTCCACCACACCCCCCTTCCCAGCCTGCATCTTTGCCCCACTTTTCCCCCGCCCCCACCTAAGCTGCCTCTGCGGCTCTCCCTCACTTTAGTAAGGTCTCTGCCAGGGTCAGCTGCTTGGGCAGGCCTGAAGGAGACTGTGCCTAGCTTGTTGCCAACCCGGCTGGCTGTTTCCTCCCAGCACCTTTTACCACCAGCTCATCTGGCCTCTCCTGGGGTGCCCCCTCCAGGAGGCCAGGAAGCTGGGTCTCCTCACTGCTGTGTCCCAGCACCTAAAGCAGGGCCTTCACTACACCCAGTGGACACTCATTAGTCCTTGTTAGAGAAACAGGGAAGGGAGGGGGGAGGACTAGCTCTGAGTGCTCTCCTTGTGCCAGGGAGCACGGCCGGTGGCGAGGGTCACAGGCCCTGAAGCTAGCCTGCCTGGTACAAACCCTGCTCAGCTTCACGTCTCCATCCACGGGAGGGGGATCCAAGAATTCTCCTCATAGGGTCGTTTCTTTGATTAAATGAGTCCATTTCTCTACAGCACTTTGAATAGTGGTACTTGCTCAATAAGCACTAGCTGGAGGGCTTCTGAGGAGTTCCAGACGCAGATCCTGCTCTTTGAGGACTGTCCCTGGGGTCTGCAGTCTTCCCTGCAGAAATGACACTGAGGCTAGGCGGGGAGGGGAGGGGAGAGTGCTCCCGCCAGCACAGCATGAGCAAAGGCCCTGAGGCGGCGGGGCACAGCCCACTCCTACGGACCTGAACTAGGTCAGCTGCCTGGAACTCCTGGAGGGCAGAGGGGACCAGAGGAGCTTGCAGACCTAGGTGGAGCTATATAAGAGAAAGGACACTGGCGCCGGCTGCTGAGACTTAAAGCAATTCAGCAGAGTCCATTTCCCGCTGGCAGGGTCTGGCTTGCATGGGCACAGCAGAGCGGCTGGTCGCTCTGAGCAAGAAGCTCTTATCTGAGTGTTTCTGGCAGGGCCTTCAGGAAGGGCTGGGCAGGAGTGGAGCGGCAGTGGGAAATCAGCATTCTGAGGCTGACCACAGATAATCACTATCCCAGCCCTCATCTCGGGCCAGAGGTGCTTACAGCCCAATTACCGGCCAGAACAGCTAATGACAGCTCCTGGCTCCTAAGGGGAACAGCCTGGATTGTAATTCTCACCCCTGCCCCCTCCTTCTGGGCTCCTTGACTGGGCTGCTCCCCACTGGGCTGGAGACCCAGAAGCCTCTTTGCAGTCTGGGGCTGGGGCCTCTCTAGCTGCAGAAACACAGTCAACAGCGTGGTCCCAGGGGCACCAGTGTCCCAGATCCAACCTCAGCTCTGCTCTGCCAGGCAGCCTATGCCCCAGAGTCAGTCATTCAGGCTCAGACTCACCATTTGGCCCTGGGGTGTCCTCCCCACTCTGTATCCAGGCAGAAGAGGGAAAGAAAGGAACCTCCACATTTGGGCACTCGGGATGTGCCAGGAAACTAATTTGGCAAATGAGCCTGCTCACCCCAGCACATCTCTAGAAATCTCCACATTTCAGATGAGGAAATAAGGCTCAGAGAGGTTATGTGACTTGCTGAAAGTCACACAGCTAATGATTTCAAGAGCTCAGATTCAGACCCAGGTCTTTCAACTCTCACCCATGTTCTTTTCAGGATCCCAGATTCCGCAACACCCTCAAGGGCTAAGGAACACTCATAGTACCTGGCAGGAGCAAAGGCGTCCACGTGCAGAGTCCAGACCCATGTGGACCGGTTAAAATACCCAGTTCTGAATGAGACTCTGGGGAGCGTGGGTGTTAGGCAACCTCGCTGGTAGGAAGCCACTGCCTGACAGGCTGCACATGGGTGGTCACCAGGCAGTGACCCCCACCTGGGAGACGTAGTGCAGGGACTGACCACTGTCGCTTCCCAGAGGCAGAGCCTGAGATCAAAGAGGCAGATTGGGGCAATGGTGGGACAGAGGCTCAGTGAGAACAACTAAATGGCCTTTGACACCAGGGCCATTGACCCCACCTTCCAGGTCCCAACCATCAGCATATTCACTTGTCACCTTCAAAATGGCTCCTAAAGTGCCATCCACTTCGCTACCCTCGCCCTCCTAGTGTGGTAGCAGCTGGTTTCCCCAGTAGCATCTTAATTTGGTACCAATGACTCAGAGGATGGGGACCAGAGCTCAACTTGGGGGACGGGGCTTTTAGAACAGCTGGGGGATCAGAGTGGAGGGAGGCTCTCAGGGGCAGGTGGGAGGGCAGCCTAACAGCATTGCCCTCACTCCACAGTGTAGAATGTTCTGGAAGCTCCTGAGGTGCGAATGCCTGGAGATTTCAGTGGGGAGCAAAGAGGGGGGGGCTGCCTGAAGTGCCCTTGAGGAATTAGATCTTTTGTTCTTTTGTTTTAGAATTGTGTTTACTGAGATAACATTGATTTACAAGGCTCTGCATGTCCCCAGGTACAGGTTCACACCTCAACAATGCATGTACTCACCCAGCCCACCACCAAAGCCCAGTAATCCTCCACAGTGTAGTTAGCCTCCTCCTTTGCTCCTCCCCTGTGGCAGCCTTAATTCTGCTGTCTCTTAAGGCGGAATCTGAGTCCTGGAAAATTAAGTTACAAATGTGTGATTGGCTCTTACTCAATTTGGGCTCAGAGAGCCCTACACTCAGGATGAAAGAGAAAGAAAGAGAGGGACGGAGCAAGGAAATGGGGCAGAGTGAGGCGGCACCATGCTAAGTGCTTGCTGTCTCGATTCAAAATACTGCCCAAATATCAACAAGGATATAAAACAATGGTACATCATTCAAAATCAATCAATCAATAAAAAGCAGCCATTTTAAGCAGACCTCCAAGAGCATTTGGAAGAGAAGCCACTGACCCTTCAAGAGCCCAGGATGCTGTCCCTGACCATGCACCCAAGGGTGCGAGACTGTCAGACACTGGCACAGCACCCACTGACATCAGGGAGGGGAAGAAGGAACCCGAGAGGCCCTGGCCCTACCCTAAGGAAGACACATTTCCAGCCCACCCCAAAACCCTAGGTTCTGGCACAGTATTGGGCACAGGTGAAGCCAAGGGCCCCTGGGTGGGTTATCACCAGGACTGGGGGAACCAACTCCTAAATACTCCTGTCCCAAGATGGCAGCAACAGCACGGGGGGGCGGGAGGCAGGAGCACCCCCTCCCAAAGATGTCTCCAACCTGCAATGTGGCTCCCCAGGCCACCCACAGCGTAGCTTCTCTGTTACGCCATTTGGTTCCTCCACGAGCATGGGACTCACATCAGTAAATACCCAGAACTTCTCATAGGTGGAGGGAGCCAGGGGCTCACGCTCACATCTCCCCAAACTGTCTACCCCAGAGCAGGAAGTCCCAGGTCTCTCTCTGCTAGGGGTCCCTGCATGAAAGATTTGTCCACAGTGGATGCAACAGTGGTCCAGTGCTGAATTCAGCTGAGATCCTAGGAGGCAGACAAGACACTCTCCACTAAAAGGCCATGGCGAGAGCAGATAGAGAGTCTGACTTTGAGCACTTTCTGTAGGCAATAGGATCCCCTGAATTCTTAGACCCTGTTCCCCTAACAGCGACAGTGTCTGGCTTGGATCCAGCCTGGAAAGCAGTCTACACATCGCTCACTTCAGTGCATTCACCACTGAGAACCTTCTTGCATCTTATGCAAACAACAGACCCTCTGGCACTGACTTGAGATAAAGACAATTGGAAATCAGTGTAGTTGTCCCTATGAGTTGTTTGCTTCCATTAATCTTTCAAACACTAACCACCATCCCTGGAATGTGTACTCTCATTTGCATTGACTATCCTAGTGTTTAGCTTAAAGTAACCTACAAGCTATGTCACCTCCTCTACCAAAGCAGTTGGAAGTGAGTCATCGACATCTTAAAGTCACTTAAAGAGTGAGACTGCAGAGCCAGGGGCCCCGGAAGCGGAAGCAGCTTGGGAGACAGCATGCGCCCCTCCCCAAGTGCTGGGTCTAATGTGTCATCTAGAGGCAACTTTCTGGATTTGGGGCTATGACGCTGAGCCGGACCTCGTGCATGCTCATGTAAGCTTTGTGGGGATTCACGGGGGTGGGGGCTGCTGTGCCCAGAAAAGACTACTCAGAAGTTTACTTGGAGTCTAAATAACTGGAGTTCAACTTATTAAACTGACAGATCGTAACCTTAGTCCTCTCTGAAGCTTTTAAGTGTGCTTACCACCCTTTTTCTGTTTATATCAAGCAGATTTTAGCAGCTGCTTCTAAGAGATCTTTGAATGATATTTGGTCGCGTTTACAAATGTAATTAATACAACATGCTCAAACAATTTATATTATGTGTTTAGAGTGGGTGGTGTCCCTTGGAAGGGAAGTGACAGGAGGAGGCATGAGGGGGTGGAATGGGGAGCAGGGATGTTCCTGGGGATCCAGCAGCATTCAGCTTTTTATCTGGTTTGGTTTCTGATCTTTTCTGAATGTATGGTCTATCTCCCCCAAATTTGCCAAGCCATCCATTTGATTTCCTGTTTAATTTATCTGCCCATTTTTACAAAATCTCTCTGGGTACTTCACTAATTCTTACACTTCTAGTGAATTAAATGTGTATATGGGATGAATGTAAAGTTCTCTTAAATATTCTAGTACTGAGCATAAGCTTAGTACAATTTCAACTTAGATGCACACAGCTAAGTTAATTACTCAATTCTATTTTAAATGAGAACCATTAGACTCTCACTTTAATAGATCAAATTATCTTAGCTCTACAAGTAAGCCTATAGCAGAACAATTAAATTCTATGGTTTTGATTCCCATAGGCCTGTCTAAATGTAACCCCAAATCCTCCTAGAGTTAAAAGATATGCACCCTCTAAGGAAAACCATTATCCTAGTTAGCAGGGTTGCTTAGCCCCCCAGGGCAGCTGTTATGAGCCCAGTTCCTTGAAGTTGCCTCCAGTAAAAAATCTATCCAGGATATTAGATGGGTTCTTAGCTGGTGCCCCAGGGGGCCTCTCTGAACCCTGCTTTTGCATTAAAAAAATAAACCTCCAGGATTTGGCACTGCCTTTCCCAGCTTCACCTCTGGGTTCTGGTAACATACTCGCTCTGATTTAGCTCATGTGTCCGGCCCACCCTAGGTTCCGTCAAACACACACACACACACACACACACACACACGCTTTGGTTCCAACCACCTGCACCTGTAGTCTCAGTTCTAACCATTTGCACCTTTATTTACTCCTTTAAGTGTGGAGAGTTTTGAAGTGGATGGAGTCTGCTTTTGCACTCTTAGGATTTAACAACTCTTAACTGCTGTGGGGATTTGCTCCGCTGCTTGGTCTTGGTAAGATCACTTTTCTGAGGGGGCAAACAAAAGAGTGAAGGGCGATGAGGGGATAAGTGTAAAGGGGGAGAAGGGGTGGAAAGGGGAGGGGGAAGGGGGGAGTACAGGGGAGGATGGGGAGGAGAGGGGAGGACTGGGAAGAGGGGGTGGAAAGGGGAGGATGGGGAAGGAGAGAGGAAAGAGAGAAGGGGGACAGAATGTTAACCCTCCAGGGCCCAGATCCCCTTCTTTGACCCTGCCCGGCCCTGGCCCTTCCCAGGGCCTCCCCGCGGGCCCAGACTCCGTGACAGGACAGCCGTCAGCACGGATTCCTGGGCAGCCCGGCCCCTTCCGCCCAGGGGCCTGTGTGTGGCCGAGGCTCAGCGAGCTCTCCACGGCCCCTTCCGGGCCAACCTGTAGGCCTGCGAGGCTGACGAAGCCCAGACAGGCTCTCCCCGCACCTCCTCTCTCGCCTTTCCACAGTTACTTCTATTTTGACCACACGCACATGGCTCCTTCCCATTACTCACTCCCACAGTTTGCAGCATGACTGGCCCTTGCAGGGAGGCATTTCTGTTAGAGTTAAGCAAACAGAAGGCACCCGGAGCCCATGTGACTTTAACCTGGAGAATGGCAGCTCACTGGGTGGCTGGGTGACTGGGTGCTTAGCCCGTGCTAAGTGTTACATGCATTTTGCTCATTTCCTCTTCACAGCAGCACTGTGATATTGCTGTGGATTTGCTGGTCCTTTTCATGGAAGAGGGAGCTGCAACAGAGAGGCTGAGTGATTTGTCCAAGGTCACACAGTCTGCAGATCACAAGCCAGGAGGCGAGCATGGGCCCCTGTGTATAAACACTCCTCGGGTAACCTCTGAACTATCTGCTGACCAGTTAGGGGAGGGACCTGACTTAGCCCAGAATCGAGTTTCTGGGGCAAGTGTTGGTGGAGTGGGGGTGCAATTGGCTCAGCTAGGCACTGGGCAAAATAGAGGGCTCTGGTGGGTCCCCAGGGAGCAGACTGGGGAGAGGAGAGAGGTGAGCAGAGAGTCAGCAGCGGCAGAGATACAGGGCCCCTGGGGAAGGGTCACCTCTGCTGACAGCCCGCCTGCCGGCACCGTGAGAACTCAGACCTGCCCCAAGCTTCACAGAAGCAAAATTTTTGTCCTCTTTGAACCCCTCCCCCAAGTAATGTTGCAATTGACACTGAGTGACAGCACAGGGGAACCCCGGCTTTATTGTGAGCGGTGTCGCTGAGGCTCAGACCCAAAACGCGGGAGCAGGTCAGGACACCAGGGCTCTCGAAGACAAGGGAGTTTTATTGCTAACTGATTGGCAAGGGGGTGGAGATAAATTCAGCGCTCCTCCTCGATTAAGAGGAGGTTTCGGAGTCCAGAGTTGAGACCAAGGGAGCTACTTTTTATTGGCTAAGAAGCAGGTTAGAGGCAAAGAAATGTGGACTCTGCTGAAGTTCACTGGCTCTTTTCAGGGAGGCCCATACATGAAGAAGATGAAGAGTCTTTTCTTAGGGTGACTGTTAGTGGGGCCCTGGCTCTGGGAGGCCCCCTCCTCTTGGACCTGGCCACCCTTGGAATTCAGTTCAAGGATAGTCAATAAGCCTCCAGGCTGCATCTGTAAAAACAAGTCTAGGAGAAGTGAGGATGGTTTTCCTCTTCTCTTTTGTGCTCTTAGGTCTGAGATCAATTCAACCACTTAATCCCAGTTAAAATGATACCACCCCCACCCCATCCTTGAGAGCCCACCAGTCACCCCCTGCCCCCTCCAGGATTATGTCATCAAATCCCCTTGCCAGTGATGCTAGGAGCCGCCCGGTTCTAGAGACCAGGACATCGATGTGGAAGTAACAGAGTTAGCATTCCAGGGAAATCTATGACCCCAAATCACGGAATGTTCGGCCATTCCCCTGTACTGCCTGTTGGGGTGGTATCAGACCCCCAACTGGGCTTCTACACAGATGATCAAGAAGGCTCATCCCTTGCATGTCAGGCAAATTTGATCTAAGTCTGTCACTTTTCAGGGCGTATTTATGAGGTATGTTGGGGAAGGGGTGACTGAGACTCAGAGAGGGTAAGTGACTTGCCCAAGGCCACACAGCAGGTCCGTGGTGGCCTCAGGACCCTGTTGGGTACTGCCTCTCTCCTGCCTCCTCCACCCCAGCACCCAGTGCACCTAGAGGCACCCAGCCTGGCGCCTGCTCACCAGGCGTGCAGACTGGATTTAGATGATCTGCTTCACTTTGCCTGGCAGACTGCTTAGTGATTGTTCTCAACCTGTGTGTGGGCTTCTCCACTCCCCCAGTCTTCTATTTCTTTCTGCACCCCCAAACAGTCCCCCATTCCCTGCCTCCCCCCACCCCTACTGCCAGCACCCAGCTCAGCAAACCACTCTCTAAGCATTCAACAAATACTTGCTGAGCATCTGACCATCTGCAGGGCAGAGTGGGTGTCAGACCCCCCCAATCCAGCTCCAGTTCCAGGGTCCAGCAAGGGACTCCCTCTGCAGGTGACCCCAATGGCCCCCAAGCTGCCGCTGTGACCAGAGAGAAAAGACTGGAACTTTTTGGGGGAATGGAGCTACGAGGTCCATGCTGTGTCCAAAAAGTCAGGGCATGCTCTAGGCCCGGCAGCCCGGCCCCCCTCAGCCCCCTGCCTGCAGCGGGCCCTGTGGTGCTGTCCCTGTCACCTGCCTTCCGTCAGGGAACCCCCGCCATGCCCAGAGAACGGAGCCCAGACCCCTCCCGGCGGCAGGCTCCTGCGGCACGGTGCCCGGGAAGGGAGCTGATACAGCTAAAACTGCCCCGTTTTGAATTTAGAAACTGCGGGGAACGTGTGAGCAGTGTGGGTGCAGCAGAGAAGAGGGAGGAGGCCCAGCCTCGGGCTCGCCCACTAGGACAGCCGACTCCCGTGTCCCTCGGGGAGCGCGGTGACGGGCGTGGCTGGTACGAGGATTCCTGGTACCAAGGGCTTCCCCAGCTCTGTGATGCCGGGGGCCCGAGGTTCTCAAACTACAGTAGGCAGGATCCCCCTGGGGTGCTGGAGGGCAGGAGGGCCGGAGGCTGCGGACCCATCGCAGCCTCAGCATGTCCGGCTGCCCAGGAAAGCATCCCACACACAGCAATCGGCAATTGTCCTGGGGCTCAGCCAGGATGCACCCCTCTGGGAAGCTCCCGCAGGACCCCCCCCCCACTATTGCATTAGGGGCCCCTCCATTCTCTACTGCACTCCCACCCCCACCCCACTGCAGTACACTTCCATACACTGCTCCCGGGGACACTGGGCCTCCCAGAGGGAGGAGGCGTGTCACCCCTGAGAGGCCCCGAGGGCTGAACGAGTAACTGCAGCAGAACCGGCTGGGGTCCGCAGGGCAGGCAGGTCGCTGCTGGCACACCTGGGGGCGCTTGCTCTTTGCACTTGGCAGTTCACAATCATGCGCTTTCTTCTCCCTCCTACCTGTCTTCCCATCGCTGAGCCAACCCTACACCTACACACACTCACACATACAAGCACACACCTCCCCACAAGACAAGACACACAGAGTTATGCACACACAGACCGCGCCCCCCCAGACTCTAGACCAAGAGCACCCAGACACGGCACCCAGCAACACACGTGCACCCGCAAAGCGCAAGCTGACACCTACACACACAGCTCACAGGTGATACCTGTGCACATACGGGCATCAGATATTCCTGTGGCAAGGGGGTGACGTTTTCACAGACAGACACACCCACCCCCTTCAGCACACACTCAGCCACGGGCTCCTCCTACGCCGCCTCTACTTGGCACCTCTGTCTTGGTCTTCCCCATAGATCTTGCTTCTCAAGGTCCAGAGGGCTTCCCTTTGTTTCCCCTCCCCCCCCCCAGCCTTCCTCACTGAGGACCTCAGGCGCCAGGTGAGGCGTGTGATGGTGAATGGGACTCAGCTGCCTTTAGTCCAGCGGAGGAAACACACAGGAAGTGAGTGATGGTCATTCAAGGTCTTTCTCTTGGACGTTTGCTGTGTGCTGACCTGGGCTGGGTTTTGTGAATCCGGAGGTAAGTTCTAGTTTCCCTGGCCTCAAGGAAGCTCCAGACTAGAGTGGAAAGAGATAGGCAAAGATGTATAATATCTGGAATAATCTCTTGCTATGATATACATAAAACAGTGGCAGCTGGGAGAAGAGAGTGCTTAACTGTTGGGAGACAATCAGGGAGCGCTTGGCAGAGAAGGTGGCACTGGGCTTTGTAATGAAGAGTTCACTGTGCAGACGTGGCCTAGAGAAAGTTGGCCTTTGATGCTGGACAAAGGCAAGGACTTGAGAGGGGCTGATCACTAGCTCCGTGGCTCCAGATTGTGTATGTTTGGGGGTACAGTAGGGTCGGTTGGGGGTCATCTGAGCCAGAAGATGAGGCTGAAAAGATGGGCAGAGAACAATATCTCCGTGTATTGTTGAGGACTGAGGCTGCGGTGGCGGTGGTGGGGGGGGGGGTTAGTGGCTGTCCTTGACTTCCGGGGGCCTGCTCCAGGCCTGCTGCAACCCCCACTGCCGGTTCTCTCCAAATGAGGCCTGGCCGCTTGCTCAACTGAACAAAAGCTCAGAGCAGGTGGGAGGCATTATTATCAGTTCTGATTATTCTCCAAAGTCCATCTTGGCAGGGTTTCTGCCTCGGATAATCAGCAGCTCAGCAGGGCCCAAGCTGGGGTGATTTGGGTCTTTGAGGCTGAGCTGCCCCCAGCAGCTGGCTGGTGGCCGTGGACCTGGGCTCAGCTAGCTGGGAGCACCGTCCGGAGCTGGAGCATAGTCCCTGGAGGCTGCCTCATTCTTCCCTGCTCGTCCTCACCAGGATGGGCCCACCGCCTGCCGCCTTCTCATTAAACACCCCCACCAGCAGCACCAAATATTTTTCATCTGGGCTTCCCTTCTCCTCTGAGGCTTCTTCCTCCACTTAGTGGAAGGGCTGAGTCATTTTCCTAAAAGGAATGTTGCCTAGTAGCCCATCCCCTCCCCCTCTTGAGCAAGCCACTTCCCCTCTCTGAGGCTCCATTTCCTGCTCTGTAAGGAGGATGTCCATCTGGCAGGATGCTGAGTACAGGGGCCCGAACTCAGATGTCTTTGCCCCCTCTGGATCTCACTTTCTCCCTCTGTGACCTATTAGGAAGGGGGAAGTCAGAGATCAAGGGAGGGACATATGTGACTGCTGTTTCTTTTAATCATAGCCTTTTTCAAAAATTGCAATTCAAAGACAGCCTAGTTTGGCCAGGTCCCGCCCTTTCCGGGTGCCTTCCCCCAGCCGCCTCCCTTGTTCTCCAAAGGCAAGTGAGCTTGAGACCCCTGGACTTGCTGGTCTCAAAACTTCCATGCAGCGTCTATGTTTGCGTGACTGTGGTTGTGGGCAGGCCTGTAGAGCCCGCTGACCAGCAGCCAGGCAGCACAGGTGGCTATGGCCCCTTCCCCGGCCCAGACCCCTTCTCTCTCTTTGCCACAGCCTCCTCACACTCCCGAGCCCCAGGCCCCCCCTGCTTCGCCCTGGGCTGTGTCCGTGGGATTTCTCTGAAAAAACTCTGGTTTGCTCCTGCTGGTCTTCTGTGGCAACCCCTGCCTGTTGCTCGTGGCTCCTTGTCTAGTCTTGCAGACCTGCAGACCCCAGTCCCTGTCTGCCTCCCCCGCCCTCACTGTCTGCCTCCTGAGTGCCTTCCTCCCCAGCCCTCCATGTCTCTGTGCCCCCATGATCCCTCAGCCTGGGGCACTTTCCCTGCCCTCTCCAATCAGGAAGGCCTCCGAGGCCTCCTCCTAGGGTGCCTCCTCCAGGAAGCTGTCCCTGATTACCCCCAGGTGCAGATAGGGACTCCCTCCTCTGGATACCCCTGAGCCAGAGTAAATGTCAGGCTAGAGCAGAAGTGGTTGTGTCAGCTCCCCCTCCTTGCAATGTGGTGCACAGACACTCACTGGCCCCCTCATGCAGGCCTGTGAGCAGAAAGGCTCAGTGGCCTTACGCCTTCAGGGCCCGGAGGGAGCTTGGGCACTGTTAGTAGGTGGTAAGTGTTTGCTGTAGTAATAGGCCACAAAGGCATGTGGGAGCCGCCATCTCCCACCCCAAGAGACAGGAGAGGAACCTCAGGATGACAACCCCGCCCCGTTCGCCAAGTCCTTGCCGTTCACAAAGCACCTGGACGTTTCTGCCAACAACCTCCTGCAGCTGGTAGGAGCTTCCGATCCCTGCCCTGTGTGGCCAGGAGGCCCAGGGAAGCAGCAGGCTTGCTGGAGACCCCAAGCTCGCACCACAGCTCCCCAGCAGGCCAGAGTGCCCCTCCACTGGGGGGGTTGTCTGTCCTTCTCCAGGCTCCATACAAGTAGGTCCATCTGTTTGCTTGGCTGCGTCTCCCTTTGTCTGTGTCTCCCTCTCTCACCCCGAGTGTACATTCCTGTCCCTGTCGCGCCGGACTCCCACTCTTCTTCTGTGGTGCTGACCTCTGCGCCTCTGTCTCTGTCTCTGTCCCCCTCCCTCCATCTTTTTCCTTCTCCAGAGCTGTCGTTTGCCCACCTTTTTGCCATAATTAGCCTCACTTCTAGCTTTTACTCTTGGCCTCCTGGGTGGTGGGGGTGGGCAGCAAGGCAAGGAGGGACACGTCTCCCCAGCTTGCAGAAAATGGGCCAATTAAGCCACAAGGCGGCTCAGGCAGTTGAACAAGGGAGGAAGCAAAAATAGCCCCAAGCGGGCCTAGCTGAAAAGAGAAAAACAGAAAGGGAGAAAGGGCAAACTGAGAAGCAGAGTCCAAAGACAGGAGAGCACAGTCCAAAGTCAGACCACGTGGCCAGAGCACAAAGGGGTGGCTCCTCCCCGCCAGACCTGAAGTTTGGACACCAGTTGCTGCTTGGCTCTTGGCAGAGACTTCCCTGCCTCCTCCTCTACCCCTGCATAGCCCTTCCTCCTGCCTAGAAACAGCTCAGAGCCAGCATGCCTGGGCCTCCTCAAGTGTGACTGTGCCACCTCATGCCTTTGGCCTCCGGTGGTAGCTGCCAGAGGAGACTGCCACTCCCTGCTGTGGGGCCTCTCTGGGCTTGTGGGCTGCAGGGAGCTAGGAGGCAGAGGGAGAGGCACCTCGCCCCCACCCCATCCAAGGTCAGTTTTCTTCTGCACTGCCATTCCTGAGAACCCAGGGCCTGCCATGAGCCAGGCAGCACTGAGCTGGTGACACAACAGTGAGCAGTGCAAGCCTTCCTTTTCTGGGATCTACAGTCCAGTGGGGGAGCCCGTAAACACACAGACAATAATAACCTTAATTCAGCCTGGGAAGTCTCTAAAGGGTCCCTAAGGAGTCGCCATCTGCCTCCAACCTGCAGAGACTGCACAGACTGAGCCTGTGGAGGGTGAGGATGGTTTCAAGCAGAGCAAATGCAGGGAACCTTCAAGGAAGAGAAAGGAGCCCCCATGAGGCCCAGGAGGAGCTGGGGGAAGGATGGAAGGAGAGGAAGGCGCTTGTAGGCCAAAACTAGGAGCCTAGAATTTATGTTCAGGGCACTAGGGAGCCATGAAGGGCTACAGGCTGGGAAGGGACACCATTCCTTTACGCTCCTTTATGGAGACTGTGCTGCAGCCAAGGGGAGGGAGGGAAGTGGAGGGGAGATTTGACTGGAGGCAGGTATAGAACAGGTGCAACTGCAGACTCTTGGGGAAGAGCAACAGGCCCTAAAGCATCAGTGTAAATGCTAAAGAAAATGCTTGCTGGCGAGTTACTCCATTCTGATAAGCCTCCAAAGCTTTGGCTGCGATCTAGTCCAAGACCCCTCCCTAACATTCTCCCCACTCCTCCTCTTCCCACTGCCTTACTTCCAGCTGCTGGATTCCCTGGACCTGTCCAGATTTATCCCACATCTGTGCCTTTTGGTCATGTGATTGATTCTTCTTAGAATGCTGTCCCTTGTTCTCACATATCTAAAACCTACCTACCCACCAAGATCCAGTTCAAATGTCCTCTCCTTCATGCAGCCTTCCCTCCTTCCTCTCCCTCAGGTGCTCGCTGTCTGGGCCTCTCTTACAACGTAGGCCACTTAATACTTTCTGGATCTTCTTTGTGCCAACCCTACTAGCCCCAATAAACTCAGAGCATCACCGGGGTCAAATCCAGGTCTGACTCAACACTCATCAAGATAGTGCCTGGCTCAGAGAGAGGTCTTCATGAAGCCTTGAGAGATAAAGAAGGAAGGAAGGGAGGGAGGGAGGAGAGAGGGAGCGAGAGAAGAAGGGAGGGAGGCTAGATAATTGAGCAGTTGGATGATGTGAATGACCAAATTAATGACTAAGAGGAAGCCATCCAAGAACATTCATGATAAACTATAAACGATGTCGTGCCAGTATTTCGTGGACATCAATCCAACTCTAGCCATGTATTCATTGATTCATTCACGTGGCCTTCATTGAGCACCTGCCATGTGTCAAACATCACCATAGGCTGTAGGAATGCAGCAGTGAGCAAACAAGACAGCCCCTGAACTCATAGAGCTTAGTCTAGTGCAGAAAACTGATGAGAAGTGGAGGACTTTACAAGACAATACAACAAGATAAATATGAGAAAGCATGTGGGAAGACTTCTGATCAAAGAGAAGCAGTATGCCATTGCTCACTCATTCAGGAGTATCAGGGAAGGCTTCCTGGTGGAAGTGACATTTTGCCAGGAGACTAATGAGTAGGTGGTGGGGAGGATGAGTGAGCCTGGCAGGAGGAACAGCATGTGCAAGGACTAGGAGGGAGAACAGGCAGGATAGAAGTTGTCTGGGAAACTGAAGAAGCTCAGTGGCACTGGATGTAGAGAGCTGGTGGCAGCAGATGCGCAAAGAAGGAAGACAGGAGCCAGAGGTTTAAGGGCTGTAGGCGTCTAAGGAGCTCAGGCTCTGTCCTAGGAGCAGGGGAATCCCTTGAAAGTTTCCATGCGGGAGAAACTTGACCCAGGAACTAAGAAAGGCTATTAATTAAATAATGTCTCTGGGCATTCCTTCTGTAAATACTGAAAGGTTTTTTTTTTTTTTTTTGATGTTTTCCCGTAAAAATGTTGTGCTAAATCTATAAATCATCTGGGAAATTAAAAAGCAGGAAATCTTGTATTGCTTTTCTTGGCGACACAAAACCAAGAAAATGAAAACAGAATTAACCTTCTACCCCCACATTTAAATTTCTCATTGACCAACTCAAATTGTTCTATTTCAGTCTTTGTCTAAAAAAGTGACTGTTACATAGCTCTAGCCCAAAAGGCAAAAAGTCTAGAAATCAAAGCTTACGTCTGTTAAAATAATGCTAAGCTCCACAGAAAAAAAATAACCAGAATGGCAAAGCTCATTCTTTGGGTTAATAATGCATTTTCTGCCTTGGATATATTTCAGAAATGGTTCTCAAGTGCTCACAATAGTCATGATTACCCCATTGAGATAAGTAGTTCACAAGCTACATGAGTGGCTGCTTCCAACACAATTTTAAAAGGACCGTTTGGTTTTCTGATGTAGCTGCAAAAGTAAACAGAAAAGAAATCACCCTTCCAAGATCAAAGGGCTCACGGAGGCCAGTGAGGAGGAATCCCGCCCGCCTCTCCTGCCAGCAAACTTGATTCATTCAGCAGGAATAATAACCAGGGGCGAGAGGTGAGCTCAGGTTGTGCTTGTTAGTGCGAGAAGGTGCTTGTCCTTAGAAGAGCCAAAGATAGGTTGGTCCAGACCAGAGAAATGGCAGGTGCCAGGGCCCAGAGGCAGGGAGAGACATAAGGAGGCAAAAATAGCCAGGCAGGTTGAGTCCCCATGATGCCACTCAGTCCCTGAGGAAAGGTCCTGCCTGTGTCTTGTCTCTTCCTTTCAGAAGTGGGGGCAGAGGGGCGCCCAGGGCTGTCACACTGCTTCCTCGGTGTTCTGGCCCACCCATCCTGTGCCACCTCTGCGCTCTGGTGAGGCTTCCCTGGAGGGGGGAAGGGGAAGTTAGGGAGGCACATGCATTGCTTT
Organism: Scalopus aquaticus; assembly: GCA_004024925.1. Lineage (NCBI taxonomy): Eukaryota > Metazoa > Chordata > Mammalia > Eulipotyphla > Talpidae > Scalopus > Scalopus aquaticus. Next base: position 119,733 of record PVIJ01003325.1, on the reverse strand, counting down.
AAAACTCAACCATTTAAGGACATCAGGTCTCTGAACAAACACTCCAAGGCTCTCTGTGACTCCCCAGGAGAGAGTGCCAGGGTCTGGCTCGGGGCTTCCATGGATGGGGAGAGCCCTGGGTGGGGAGGGGTGCAGTTTACTTGTCCAGACTCCCTCCCTCCTGGTCTTGCCCCCAGGCCCTGAGAACCGGCCCTGTGGTGGCTGGGGGGGTGGGGGGGTGGACGCTGCCCTGGTCTTGTGCCAGTGGTGCCATGAATAAGTCCAGAGTCATCCCTGGGCATTCAGTGGGATTTGGCTTCTGTTTCTTTTTCTATTTATAGAACTTGTTTATTCATACTTTTTCCCTATGAGATACATTACATACATATAAAGCTGTATATAGCATATGCACATTTAGAATAATATTTATTTATAAAATAATAAACAAATGAAATCCTGCACCCCAACAGCAGCCTGAGAAACCACGTTGCCAGCACTTTCTCAGCCCTGCGTGCCCGGGTCTTTAGAAACCTTGTCTGTTTGTCAACGGCAGAGTCTCTTTACTCAACGTTAACCAAGCCCTTACTTTTCTTCAGAGTACATGTGTATGGCAGGTATATTGTATATTTATGGGTGACTGAACAATATGGGATTTGTCATTACATAGAAGAACAACCACCATCCCTATCATCACCATCATCATAATCATCACCATCACCACTATCATCATCTCCTCCATCATCACCTCCGCTGTCATCACCTCCGTCACCGGCATCACCACACCATCACCTCCACTACGACAACCCTTCACCACCATCACCTCCTCCATCACCACTTCCACCAGGATCACCTCCACCTCTCCCACAGTGAACATGAGTCTCTTGTCCCCAGCTGGGAGAGGACAGGAGCCACAGGTCAGCAGTAGCCACGCCTTCTCCTGATGCTGGACAGGAAATAGGAGGCCCATGGTAGGTATGACATTCACCAGGCTGGCCCTGCCCCTGCCCCAAGCTTCAAGGGAAATGGTCAGTGAGGGGTTGTGAGGGGAGCAATTAAGAGGGTTGGAGAGAGAAGGAGTCCTGGTCAGGAAGAAGGAAAAGCGACAGGGAGTTAGAAAATATGAGAAGAGAGGGAAAGAGGAATAAAGGGAAGCAAGGAAGAGAGGAGAGGAAAGATACCAAGGTAAAGGGTTAAATAAGGAGAGGGGGGTGGAGAGAGGAGGGAGAAGTAAAGGGAGGGAGGGAGGAGGGAGGAAAGTGAGGAGGAAGCCCTTGGTGCTTCTGCGAGAGGGTGACTCCAGCAAGGACTGCAGGCCAGCCCTGAGTGCCCCTCCCAGCCCTGCGCACTCCTCCCACCCCGCCCCTCCCAGCCCTGTGCACGCTAAACCACGCCCCCTCCAGGAGGGAAAAGGGGACACTGTCCTTTGCAAACCCTTCTCTGCCAGGCCCACTCCAGGTATTCCTGCTTACCAAGCCTGGCAGGGAGGCAGCTGCATGGCCCTCTGAGCCCCATTTTCTCATCTGGAAAATGGGATGATGACACCATACTGGCGAGGGGTGGGGGTGGGGGAAGCTGAGAGGCAAATGGGATGAAAATAGAGCAGGGATTTGGTTTTAAGGTTCAAATCAAAGATATTTCCTGGGCCTCCCTGGTGGAGCAACAGGTTAAGTCTCATCACTATGAAGCTGTCTGCAGCCACTGCAGCATGAGTTCAATCCCTGGCCAGGGAGCTTCCCACATGGCGCAGCAGACCTCTCCTGCCTCTCCTGCTGCTCCCCTCAGCAGTGTACTTCAGTGGACTCACCTGTTCTGCTCCCCAGTCTGTCTCTGGTGAATCCTCTCACCACCCCAAACATCTGGCCTACACCCCAGTTCTTGTGTGCATAAATTTAAAAAAGACATTTCCTGCAGCTAAAGAGCTGCATCCTATGGGCAATCGCCAACGTCCAAAACCTATCAATAACTCACATATTTGAAAAAAGCTCCATCCTAAGTCCTCTCCCTTCCAGCCCATGTGATCTTAAGTCCCTTTGCCTGCTAAGTCTGTTTCCTGGTACATAAAATGAAGGGATGGAACTAGATTCTCTTTCAGCTCTGAAATTCTAAGCCATCTTTATCAAGGGAAATTACAAGTGATAATAGTTACTATTTAGTGACCATTTATTATGTGTCAGGCACAATTGTCACTTTACCTGTATTATCTAATTGTGTGCTCACCTTCCTTGAGGAAGCTGTTATTATTCCCATTTAACAGATGAGGACACAGAGGCTCGGGGATGAAAGAAATCACCCATGGTCACACTGGATGGTGGGATTCAACTCAGGTGTCTGTCCCCAAACTTGTCCCCATTTAACTCCACCATGTGCACTGGATGTGAACTTTGTTTCACTCTCATGACTAGTATTTTCCTGATTTTCTTGCCCCTGACTTAAAGGCTGTCAGAAGATTGCCAGGGTTGGGACCACCCTCTAGTTGGACCAGAAGTTTGCAGAAAGTGCATCTGGCTGGCAATTGGGGTCACAGCTCAGATCCAGTGCCTTTAATCCAGTCCAGTTGGTGATTCAGCCAGGGTTGGAGGTGCCTGCAGTAGTGGGATGGGATGAGGTGGGGGAGATGACAGTTCTCCAAGGAATTTGGAAGGCTGGGGAAAGAGCTGCACAGGCAACATCACGTCATTGGCAAAGGTGCCAGAGAAATGTCAGAACAAAATGTGCTGGCTGAGATCTGGAGATGAAAAATCCATTCCTGGCTGCCCTGAAGCAAATCCCTTCACTTCCCAATATTCATCTCAGGCAAAGGAATTAGTCACTTGGCAGTTCTCTTCAGCACCATGGACAGTACCCGGGATTCACCTCTGGGATACCCACCTAACCCTCACCAGGTGATGACTGGTACCAGAAGCAAAGGAAGGAAGAGATGGCCTTGCTCTCTCATCCCTGGAAACTTGCTATCCGGGGCAAGGGAGAAGAGTGATGTTCAAGGAAAACTCACACATGGGGCTGCGTGTTCCCACGTGCTGCCGAAGGACTCTGCAGGCAGATGTCGGACTTGACTTCCATTCACACATTTGGCTGTTACTGTGCAGCTGCTGTGTGCCTGGTTCTGCACCAGACCCCAGGGAGGAAGAATACAGCTAAACAAATATGCTGCTGGCCCTTGAATGGTGAGGGAGACTGGAAACAAACAATTACAATATAAGCAAACGACTCACACTAATTGGTTGCTCAGAATGTGCCAGGGGTGGGGAGTGGGAGCTTGACACATGACGAGGTAAATGAGCTTGCTTTTTCTTTTGTCCCATTTTACAGATGAGGTCCAGGTCACGTGGCCCACCTTATCACACATTAATGGAGAGAAAGCTGTTTTTGCACACAAGTGGTCAGACTCTAGAATCCATGGTTTAAGCTACTATCACAGACTAGAGGGCAGTGGCAGGGGAAGCCAAAAAGGGGGTAATGAAGAATTCCTGGAGGAGATGACAAGTGGGATGAACTTTTCCCAGGTGAAGAAATAGGGAAAGGATAAAGACTCTCATGTGAAGCCCGAGAAATGGAGCTTCCTGCTTTGGTTCCTTGTGACTCCAGCGAAGTGTGTGGGAACAGGGAGGCGAGGGGTGGGGAGGGTTAGAGGAGTCCCGGGGGTGGGACCTTGGGGAGGCATTGTACTGAGCAAGGGATCTGGGCTTTCATCACAATAAATTAATGAGTGCTCAGAGGCTGCAGAGGGCTTAGAGCGAGGAAGGAAGCTGACCCCCTTTGTCTCCTGGAAAGTGACTGACAGCACATGGGACTGGACAAGGACCTTTGGAGGGAGGGATGTCGAGACAGCAGGCTGCTGTGCAATGCCAGGTGATGGAGGCAGGGGAGACAGAGCAGAGGGACAGGAGACAGGCAAGGGGGCAGTGGAGCAGTGGGACGGCCACAAGAGCCCTTGAGCAGACATGACCTTGTGGCTAAGACCGCTGACTCTGACCGCACATCTCCTGGATTCGCAGCCAGTACAAGGAACAAGGAAGCAGATGCCATAAACAGTCTCCTTTGAAGCCACATCCTGCAGTCAAGAGCCCTCTTGCTGGGACCCAGTTACTATTACTTAATATACAGTCTGACATTGTTGCTTGTCCGGTTCCCAAACGCACAGCAGGGTAGAAGCAGACAATTTTAAGGCATGGAAGACCTGTCAGCAGGCAGGAGCACTGAGGGCAGTGAGGACCAACAGCTGACACTGAGAGACCAAAGCTTTTTTCAAAAGCACAATAAAATGGCATTATTTGGTCGATTTTAAATACATCGATACAACTTACATTAAAGGCTGATCATTAATAAAGTTGAGGAATAGGTCATATTTTTAAAAATATTTATTTATGCATACAAGAACTGGGGTGTAGGCCAGAGGTGTGTGGGAGGGGGGTGAGAGGATTCACCAGAGATAGAGTGGGGAGCAGAACAGGCAGAGTGACTGAAGCACACTGCTGAGGGGAGCAGCCGGCGAGGCAGAAGAGGTCTGCTGCGCCATGTGGGAAGCTCCCTGGCTGGGGATCGAACTCGTGCTGCAGTGGTTGCCATTAGCTTCATAGTGCTGAGACTTCACCCCTTGCACCACCAGGGAGACCCAAAAAAGGTCATATTTTTAAAAAGAGTTCCATCCAAAGGCTAAAGTGAAACTTAAAAGTTTGAGTATAAAAGAGCAAACCCTCAGCAATAAATATTGGCTAACTGCTTCTGAGGTCCCACCAACGAGAACTTCCTGGGCTTGTAATTACAGAACACTTTGTCTCTTTCATCATTTCACTGGCCCTACACTTCCCTCAAGAGGAAAATAGGCAGAAGGGCCATCCCCGTGTCACGGAAGAAGAAACTCAAGTTACTCTTCACAGCCTTCCCAAATAGCTCTTCTTTGGGGTCAGGCTGGGGTCCAGCCTCCTACAGGATACCTAGAGAGCTCCTTTCCTCCCAGTCCTTCCTGGATGGGCCACGCCCACTCACAGGTGCCCAACACCCGCTGTGGCTGATTGGTTGCAAACGACGTCCTGAGCAGCGGCCCCTCTTCCATTGGGCTAGTGGGATGGCATCACAGAGGACATTTGCATACTTGTCAACCAATCAACACCCAGCCGTCCAGGTGAGATCCGCTCTCTGTGGGTGGAGCCCTCTCACTGGGATGAGTGGAGATCATCAGAACCGCCTTTGCTTGAACACTCTCTGCGGCCAGGCCCGTGTGTTTGTGCACATCTTCTCTCACTGAATGCGCACAACTGGTTGAGGTAAGAGTAAGAGCTGTACTAATTCCCATTTCTAAAGTTGAAAGATTTGGCCAAGACCGTATTAATGTTAAGTGGTCTCCAGGGACTTGATGGGGCTTCAGCCTCAGAAGCCGCTCCTCCAGAACCCTCCCCACAGCCCCGCACATACTTGGTGGCTGGGGGTAGTGCACGGTGAGTATGCCCCCAGAGTAAGGAGGTAGAAAGGAGCTTCCTGCCAGGCAGAGGGGCCCTGCTCTCAGACCTGGAGGCCATCTGGAGTAGTACCTTCTGGGGAGCACTAAGCCGGGGCCCAGGGCAGGATTGAGCCTGGCTTGTTGCCAAGATGCTGTGTGACCTGGGCCACTGAGTGATAATCAGCTCTAGGGCTCTCCCCACCCGGCTTCCGTGAAGCTTTCCAGGGGTAAAGTGGCGGATGCCACTTGGACATAGATGAAGGGACATAAATTCAGCCTCACAGCAGCCTCCTGGGCTAGAACAAGGTGAAGAACTCCAGCTGGGGCCCAGTCACGCCACTTCCCTCTGCCTCCAGCCACCTCATGTCACTGAGCCATCATGTAGGGGACAACCATGAAATCAATTCACTGACTAGCAATCAGGGTAGACTTCCTGGGGGTGGTGGTAATTGAGCTGGGCTGTGTAACCTGACTGATTAGGTGGGTTAACTGTAGATGGTAGAGCATGCCAGGTGAAGGGAATAGCAAATGCAGAGAAACAGCAATGGGACCGAAGCCTTGAGGTGGAGACTGCCATCACTGAAGTCCGTGGCTAAGTGACTCAGAATGTGATGGGGGCAGCACTAGGTCCTGGTCTGGAACCACCCCTGCTGTGTCTGCTCAGCGGGGCGCAGTGTGATCACCAGCAACTTCCACTGTTATCAAAGCCCAGAAATTCTGACCTTTGACCAGGCGGGACAGTGCAGGTCCTTGGAGACCAGCTCAATTCTGCAGGCAGTCCTTTAGCTCCCTCTGGTGGTCAATATGTGGCATGCCAGCAGGTGGCCCTTAGGCTAGGGGAGAAGTGGAGGAGGAAGAAGAGAAAGTGAGAGGAGGGTTGAGGAGAGGAAGAGGAAAGGACTGTTTCGTAGTCTATATGGGCCACCATGTGCTTTGGTAAGAGACAAGAGGCAGATTAATCTTGGTCTTACTGCTGAGTAGCTATGCACAATCCCTCCCTGAACCTCAGTAGAGTAGTCTGTAAAATGGACACAAATAACCTCAACCTTGACTGATTCCTTGGTGGCAGATGGTAACTAGACTTTTAGTGGTGATCATGATGTACTGAATACAGATTTCAAACCATAATGCTGTACACTGAAGCCATTGTTACTGCAATGAAAAGGTATATATATTGTGTGTGTGTGTGTGTGTGTGTGTGTGTGTGTGTGTGTGTGTCTAAAACCTCAACCTTACATTGTTACCTTTGGTGAGATATTGACTGAGGGGGTTGTGGGGGACATCCAGGTTCTGGCAATAATCCCCAACACAGCGGTGGTCACATGGCTGTAAAAAGTCCCCGAGCGGCTCACTCGAGCTTGTACATTTCACTGTAGAGTTGGACCTCCATTGCAGGCAAACAAAAACAATGTCAACGTCATGGGGTTTTGTGGGGACTGAGATAATGCAGGAAAGGCGCTTAACTCAGAATCTAGAACAGAGAAGGATGTGGTAAGGGTCATGATCTCCGCTGCAGTCACCACACACTGACAAATACATCTAAACTTTCAGTTTTACAACAATCTGAGATGACCTTACATTTGTAACTGAAGAATTGAGGCTTGGCCAAAAAAAGTGTTCCAGATATTCTAGTTCCACACCCTAGACCTTTTTGCCTGGACTGTGCCCTCGAACTAGGATGGCCTGAGCAAGGCCCAGGGTGTCCGCTGTCTGGTAGGTCCAGGGGTCCCTGGAACCAGCAAAGCACCAGGTCAAGGTCTTAACCATGAGTTCCCAGGAGACCTGTACCTTTTGCGCCACAAGACACCAGAGCGAACCCTCTTACATGGAGCAGGTGAGAAAGGGCCAAGTGGCCTGCAGATAGGAAGGTGGAAGAGGGCATTCTGGGAGGGTGGGGTAATCAGGGAAGATCTGGGTCCTCATCCACGCTCTGCTGAGTGACCAGGACCGTGGGCATCAGTTTTCTCGTCTGCTAAAAGGGGCAATATTTTATATCCCTCCTGCCACCCGGGGTTGCCTTGAGAGCTGAGTGGCCCTGCGGAGGTGAAGACACTCAGGTCCTCACAGAGACTCTGCAGGATGGACAAGAGCCCCTCGATTTCACAGATGGAATCTGAGCTCAGATGCTGCAGACTCTCCAGCCCCCTGCTTAGATCTCAGCCCCAAGCTGAGCTGTGGCATCAACACATCTTGGGAAAGAAAGAAAGAGGAGCAAGGTCTGGGGGTACGGGGACCTGAGGCCAGGCCAGATCTTGGTGCTGCAGATTAAACGGGATGGTGTACTGGTCAGAAGGTTGGACAGATAGAGATGGGGCACCCCGGAACACGTGACATCCCTCTGGTTAGTTCACAACAGGCACACAGCCTTGGCTTCCACAGCTTCAACCGACCCTCCCCCACCCTCCTCTTCTCAGCCAGGGTCACCCCAGAACCCCTGGATGGAACTGCTTCCCTGTCCCAGCTCACCTCTAGGATGTCCTGTCCCATCAATCAGGTGTGGTTCCAGCCCGCCACCTAGTGGCCACCATGAGAATCACCAGGACGGCGGGTCCCCCTCAGGGCTGTACCAGCCTCTGCTTGGAGTCCTAACTCTGGTGATATTATCTGCAACCTTACAAAGTGCCTGTCGCTGAGCTCCAAGGTACAATGTGGACAAGACAAGAGGTCTCTCCAGGGGTCAGGGTCAGGCAGTTCTGCGATCATGAGGTCAGGTTGACTCTCGATAGAACATTCTAACAATTTCCTCTGGACAGCATGGGGCCCAGGGCAAGGCAGGATCTGATGCCAGTCTCAGGTGTGCACGAACCACCCATTTCCACATTCGCCTCCAGGTTTTGTTCTGAGCTCCTCTTGTTCCTGGGTTCACCAAGGGTCATGCAGAACAGAGAAGGCTTCTGCAGGTGTAAGATGGGGAGAGAAAGACTTCTGGGGTCACCACGGAGCTGAGCTGGTTCCTAGACTCAGGATGGAGTCCTGTGCTTCTGTGCCTGCTGGGCGTGGGCATCTCTGCCCAAGCTGTGAGCACCAGGCTGGGGCCCAGCCTCCCTCAGGATGCCCAAGTCATCCCCCTTGAAGGCCCTGCCATCTCTCGGGGCGCACCAGAGCACGGCCTGGCTTCCCGCTGCTCTGAGGTCCTGCAGTCCTGGCCCCTTAGCAGACTGGGGAGCTAGTTCCTCTTTTCTGTGTGGTTTCTGCTCCCAGCCATCCTCGCCAGGTACTGTTGTCATGTTCCTAACCCAAGCGGCTGCCCGCTGTCCCTCAGAGGGGCAGATGCCACAGAAAGAGGGTGACGAATGAGCCCGGAGTGGAATAGCTTTGCTGCCGGCAGAAATCCAGACTCAGGTTGAGGTCGGGAGGAGAAATGGAGCAGGTCAGTTAGGACCAAGACCCTAAACCCCATCTGCCCCAGAGCAGAAAAGGAGAGTCTCGACTATGGCTGACTGCTTGACCACCCCGGGCTGTGCGGAGGGAGGGGCTGGGCTGGCTGAAGCCCTTCATGGAGGCCCCCTGGGGTGGGGACCCGGCATGCTCAGCTGAGCGCAGGACACAGACCGCAGTGCCAGGCTAGGAGTGCGATGCTCGGGCTGGGGCGAGGGGCAGGGGGGCATAGGGAGTACACCCAGATGGCCAGGTCCAGTGGTCAAGAAGTGGATGGACAGCCCAGGAGTGAAGAGACCCAAAGGTGAGGGCAGCTGTGTCAGACCTTCCTGGCTCGATACTGGTCTCCTCCATCTGCACCCCTGGACTGGCCACGTCTCTGAGCCCCGCTTTCTCACCTGCTCTGTGGGAATAATTACAGTTCTTGGCATATTAGCCTATTTGGGGGCAAATTCCTAATCAGCAAAGCAAAATAGAGTGTCGAAAAAGCTACCTTTGAAAACCCCAAACCCTCCCTAACATCTGTGCACATGGCTTGTGTGTGCGAGCGTGAAGGACGCGAATGAAAACGAAACGTGGAGAGCCCATGAGCCACAGCAGAGGGGGCAAGACGGAAGCCAGAGCAGGCGGGGCCTTCACACCACCCGCCTTTCTGGAAACAGGCAGCCCCTGGCTGAGAGGGGGTCGGCAGGGGTGGGGTTCTACCCATCAGGGGTGCTAACTCCTCTCCTGTTTTCCTACGGATCCTCTAAACCGTGACTGTGTTGATAGAGCTGTGCACCCCCGCGCTGTGCGGGGGGAAGGGCCCCAGCACTGCTGCCCGGTACCTGAGCTGGTTTCAGTCCTGGCCCCGCTGGATCGGCCCCACGCACGAGCCTCCTTCTCAGCCAGGACAGTTGTCCAGCTTGTATCCAGCAACGTGTCCATTTCGTCAGAGCTGTGCCGTGCCAGTTCCTCCTGAGTGACCCCCGCCCCCCGCCGCAGTTGCTCTGGGCTCTTACCCAGGACCCCCAAACCTCCCATGATCTAGCACCTTGAGGGGGGCCCCTGGTCCAATAAGAGCCTCAGGTACTGGATTGGCGCAGGTCCTGCCCCAGCTCTGGGCTGGAGTCGGCTTCAGCTGGATGGTCCCCTGGGCTCTGAGGCTAGGTTTGCCAGAACCCCCAGGCCTGGGTCATGTGGTGCGGAGGGGCCAGCGCCTGCTTTCAGCTGCGGGCCTTGCTGGGGCCCACGGGCCTTGCCCAGCCTGGGTTCTGGTATCTTCAGCGCTAGATTCTGGAAACAGTGATGTCATCCTGGTGGGCCTGCACACCCCCGAGGTGGGCATGCGGATGAGTTGATGCCAGCTGGGCACACAGGCGGAGCAACCACGTTTGAAGTCCGCATACCCATCTCCTCCCAGGCCTGCCTTGCACTTACATGGAACCCCTAGCCCAGCACCCCTCAGACTGTGGATCCCAGAACCTCTCCTCCAGCTCTATCTCAACTTCTCCCTAAAATGTCTGCCATGCCAAGAAGGGACATTTCCCTGGCGGGCCAGGCAGCCCGCCCAGAGCAGCTGACACAAGTGTGAAATTTCTTTGAAGTCTTGGGTTTTGTCTCAGAATTACACACAGTTTCTGATTCTGCTCCATGATGTTTCCATTTTTGTTTAAATCTAAAAATAGTGCTTTAAATTACTTCCACTCAAGAAAAGCGACTCTCCAGGAAGGTGGCAGGCTCATTCTGTGGCTTCATAGACACCCTGGGCTCTCTGCCACCGATCTCTGGGCTCTTGAGAGGAAATGAGGGAGAAAAAGTACTTTCTGAGTCAGGTCTCCCCAGAGAGCACAGGCCTGCCAGAGCAGTGAGTGAGCTCCCTGTCACAGGGGGCATGTAAGTGTAAGCTGGTGACACCTGGTAAGGAAAGGGTAATGGGACCAAGGCCCTGGATGGGGAGGGCTGGGCTCAGTCTCTCATAGAATTTCTTCCCTTTCTGAGTCTGATTCCATAATACTCTCTGAGCCCTGCCCAGGGATGTCCAAAGTCCCCTCTGCAGCTAGAGGCACTGCAAGAGGGCAGCTGGGTGCCTGTGCCCGTGAGACATGTCCTCAACCCCCATGTAGTGCTTGGCCATCCACATATTAGGGTCCTAGGGACTAGGAGACCCAAACTGACCCTGTCTGAAGCTCCCCATTATTACTGCACCTCATCCCTTTTAGTGCAAACATCCCTGAAGGGTGAGTACTCACACTCTGGACAATGCTGAGTTTAGTGTAAAGAATCTCTCATCCCCTTTCAGGGTGGGGGCAACTTCTCTCCCGAGAAAGATGAGTGTCCCGAGATCAGAGCCAAGAAGTGGAGGCCAAGGGTAGGAGTTTAAAAAAGTGCAGAGCCCGCCTGAGTACAAGGTGCTCCTGGGGACCTGACTTCCCCCATTTCCCCCCAACCCTGACTGAAATCACCAAGAAAATGTCCAAGTGGGGGGCAGAGCAGGGGAGAAGGAGGTGGGAATGGCAGTAGCATTCGATGTTACATTAAAGCAAAGACTCAAGTAACCACTGGATTTTTAAGGGATTCTCCCAAATATCGTCGATGGGAGTAGGTTGGAGGGAGACCCTGGAAGTAGAATGCCCTCCAACCCCGAGCATCTGGCCAGCCGATGCAGCCACCTGTGAAGTCCAGAGGAAGACAGATCTCACTGCCCTGGCCGTCCAGGAGCAAGCACCGCAAGAGACAGCTGGGGCTGTCCTAGATGGTGGCTGCTGGCTGGGGGGGGGGCCTCAGCAGCACAGCCTAGGGCACTGCACACCCAGCCTGGCCCCTGCAGGTCACTCTTTGTTTGAAGAGTCATGTCTTCAGTTGTCCAGCAGGGGGCAGTAAAGTGTTCCAAGGCAGTAGCACCTTTTTCTGATTTGCAGGGAATCCAATGTGTTCCTTGTGGCAGCAAGAATCTTGGAAAAAACTCTTTGGGCTCAAATCTAAGAGTAAGTGCCACTTTTTCTATTTACATAACTTTAATTTTAACCAAAGAAATATGTCAAAAATTTTAACATCAGAGGGTTCCCTGCAACTCAGGGGACCCCCTCTCCATCTCTCCAGGTCCAACTACCTGCAACTACTTGAGGTGTTCTGTTAAGTCCCTGATTGTCATCCTAGTTCTTGGTTTCATTTTAGACATGATCTTTGGCTTACTATCGGAGACGATGAAGGTTAACCTTCCTTGTAATCTGCAAGCTCTCCCCCACCATCCCCCCACTGCCCTTGTGTGTGTGTGCGCGCGCGCACACACACACACACACACACACACACACACTTTCTCTTCTCCCAATTTCGTTATCTCACTATTTGACTGAACCAATATTCCAGCTATCTGCTTGCCTACAATATTCCTTCCATCTCACAACTGCTGAAATGCCTTATATACCATCATGATTTTCTTTAAAGATTTATTTATTTATGCATACAAGAGCTGGGGTGTAGGCCAGAGGTGTGGGGTGGTGAGAGGATTCACTAGAGACAGAGTGGGGAGCAGAACAGGCAGACTGATTGAAACAACTGCTGAGGGGAGCAGCGGGCGAGGCAGGAGAGTCCAGTTTTTTTCAGTGTCCCTAAACCAGCTAAGTCACATCCCTTTGGAGGTGTCCAGCACCAGCTGGACGGTGCCCCCTGCTTAGAGGCCAGTGTCCCAGCTTTCTGGGGCTCACCTCTGAGTCCCCAAGGGGCCATTAGCGGCCACACAGCACCTGCTCCTCAGAAAACGACAGCTGTGCAGGGCCCTCCTTTGAGTTCTGAAGACACAGCACCAGGCACGCAGCATCCCCTCCAAGAGGGTCTGAACCCCAGCCTGTGGGACACAACTCCAAAAACCCTCTTCCCCTCCCCCCCAGCCCCAAGTGGGGTGGTCTGTGCCTTCCTTTCTCTGTTTCCTCTGAGTTTCTGGCCTGTTCTTTCAGGGCTCAATTAACCAACACCCTCTGGTTTTCTTTCTGTGATAACCTAGTGTGCTTTCTATTTTCATGACTGAATCCCAACTGATAGCCATAGTACATAAATATGGCTAATCCAACCTATAGGATGTAGAAAAAAGGAGGAGAAATACTATGCTCAAATTCTTATAAAAACTTTAATTACCAAATATTTTGTGATATATTTTACAAGAATTGAGTAGGATCTAGATAAAGAAAACCTATAAAATGTCAGTAAGCAAATAAAATATAACCTGAACTAATAGAGATACATACCATTATGGGAAGAAAGCACTATTTTATAAAGATACCAACAATTACCCATGTACTTGGGTAATGAAATTCTACATTACCTACATACATGTAATGAAATTCCATTCAATATCTCGTGGATATTTTTTAAAGCACAACCCAAATCAGTCTAAAGTTTACCTGGAGGAGTGAATTATTAATAGACATAAAATATTGACAAGACGGAGAACTTGCATGGCAGTTATGAATATGCATTACAAAAATACAGCAATCAAAAGAGAGTGGTTTTGTTTACCAGAAATAGTTCTCATTGAGTTAAATGTTCCTTCAGATAACAATAATACTGAAAACACACTTTTAAAACTGCTTGAGGGCCTCCCTAGTGGCGCAGCGGTTAAGCACTGCACTGTGGAGCTGTAGGCAGCTGCACGTGAGTTCAATACCCCGCAGGGGAGATTCCCACATGGCGTGGTGGACCTCTCCTGCCTTGCCCGCTGCTCCTCTCAGCAGTGTGTCTCCATCCATCTGCCTGTTCTTCTCCTCACTCTGTCTCTGATGAATCCTCTCACTCCCCCACCCCCACACAAACGCCTCTGGTCTATACCCCAGCTCTTGTATGCATAAATAAATAAATCATTTTTTTAAAAAGGCATAAATAAAGCAAAAGTCATAATATTGTTTATGGAGTTTATAATGGATATAGTAGCAGCATCGTTGATAAAATTAACAAAAAGGAAAGGAGATACAGGTCACTGATAAGCTAAGGATATTGAAATCCTTAGCACAAGTACTATAAAAGCATGCAAAGAAGATTAGCAAAAAGGTCAAAGGAGAAGTCAAAATATTATTTTTAAATGTCTAACTTAAAAGATAACAGGAAAGGAGAAACACGGTCAGAGGGCACACGGAACAAATAGAAAACAAATAGCAAATTGATAGTCCTGCATTCAGCTGTATCAGTAATTGTGTTAAATGCAAATAGACTAAACACTCCAGTTTAGAGTTTATCAGACTGATTAAAAAATCATGAACCAATGACATGCTATATTTAAGAGGGATTTTTTCAATATAAAAATACAATTAGGTTAAAAGTGAAAAATAGAAAAAGCTATACTATGTAAGCATCAGGAAGCTGGAGCTGTGACATTGGTGTCAGGTTAAGTATATTTTAAAAAAAGCAGTGTCAGTTGAGCTAAAGAACATCTCACAGTATTAAAGGTATCAATTTATTGGAAAGATATAGCAATTAGAAATGTATATGAACCTAGTAACATAGCTTTAATATACAGGAGCGGGGGAAGAAAAGCCTGGCAAAACCAAGGGGAGAAATAGATCAAATCTATAATCCTATTTGGAGATTTGGCTACATTCCTTTCTCAGAAACTGATGAAACAAACTGGTCAAAATTAGTTAGGATATAGAAGATATAAGTGATTTCTGTATCTCTTAATTTCATGTCCTAATATACATCCCAAACTAATTGCAGAAACTTCTAAAGGCTTGTCAACATTTTATTTTGCCAAATGAGGTCACTGGAGGGAAAAAAAAATCTACCTCCATCTTTTACATATGCTATTAGCACATTGTTATAAAAGAAAGAACAGTTAGAGTCCAAAATAGTTGGGAACACATTGTCTCAGAATGAAAGATAATTCTTTACATTGAATAGACTCAGCTTTATGAAAATGACCTACATTGCTTTATGGTTTTTATCTTCACAAGGACCAAGGAAAAGTTCTCAAATAGAGGTGGCTCCGTGGCATGGACTGCCATGGAAACTGATTCCTCATTTTACAGATTACGAGATTGAGGTTCTGATGAGATGTGGGACATGATTATAGTCCCCCAGCAGCCAAATAACAGCAAGTGGACAGAACTGACATCTCTTAAGTCCTGGCCCATCTACAGTGCCCAGCACCTCACAATGTGGCGGCATAATTCCTAGAACCAGTAATATTCCCAGAAAGCAGGGACTTTGGAGCTCATCAATTACCAAGTTATCTCCAGAAGAACCCCTGGGCTGGCTTACATACCTCCAGTAACAGGAAGCTCACCACTTGCAATGGCAGGCCCCTTTGTTAAAAGCTTGCCCCATTTCATCGGCAGTTCTTTTTTTCCTGGAGTTGAAATCTGTCTCAATGTGGTCTCACCCAGCCTTCCAGCATCTGCTGCTCTATCTGCATGGGTCCTGCAGGGTTCGGAATGTGTGGCATGCAGGAATCTTATCCTGGAAGTCGTGGATCTGGAAATCAACCTCTCTAATGCCTGCATCTCTATCCTTCTTGTCTCCAAAGGGCAAGAAGAGAACAGCATAAGGAACATATTTCATCATTTGAATGATTGGATCCAACATTCTAAACTAACTTACAGGTAGGAACTGAGACTTGGAGAAAATGCTGTGAAAGTGATCAGTTCCAGCACCCTGTACCCAGATCGGGGCTCTTGCCCAAGCGCACACATTTGGAAACCGTGTCCCACAACTAGCACTCAGATCAACGTGAAGTTCCCTCAGAATGGTGCCAGATTGGTCTGTGTGCCCAGCAGGGACATGCCTCCCGAGATTAAGTTATAGAATGCTGAGCGTTTTTCTGACGTGTTCACACTGGGGAATACCAGCTGCATGTCACCAACAGCCTTCTGAAATGCCCATACCAAGGATCTCAGGTCTTGGCCAATGGCCACATGAAAAGGGCCACTGATCCACCCTGGTTTGCCTTGGACTGGCCTGGTTTTATTTTATTTTATTTTTTTTAAAGATTTATTTATTGGGCCTCCCCGGTGGCGCAACGGGTTAAGCACAGCGCTATGGAGCTGTTGGCAGCTACGGTGCAAGTTGAATGCCCGGTCTGAGAGAATCCCACATGGCGCGGCAGACCTCTCCTGCCTTGTCCGCTGCTCCCCTCAGCAGTGGATTTTGGTCAATCTGCCTGTTCTGCTCCCCACTCTGTCTCCAGTGAACCCTCTCACCGCCCCACATCTTTGGTCTGTACCCCAGCATATATGCAAAAATAAAATAAAATCTTAAAAAAAAAAAGATTTCTTTATTTATGCATACAAGGACTGGAGTGCAGGCCAGAGGTGTAAGGGTAAAAGATTCACCAGAGACAGAGTGGGGAGCAGAACAGATGGATGTACTGAAATATGCTGCTGTGGGGAGCAGCAGGCCAGGCAAGAGAGGTCTGCTATACCATGTGGGTCAGCTCCCTGGCCGGGGATCGAACTCATGGCGCAGTGGCTGGCAACAGCTTAACAGCGCTGTGTCTTTAATCCCTGTGCCACCAGGGAGGCCCTGACCTAGTTTGAAAGCTAAAACTCCCATATCCCAGGAATCCCCCCTCAGTCCTGGGCAAATTGAATAGTTGGTTGTTCTGCATGTGAGTGAATTTAGAGGTGGATTCTCCAGTTCCTGTGAAGCTTCAGATGACGCAGTCCCAGATGAGACTGGGCTCTCGGGAGAGCCTGAACCAGAGCCACCAGCTAAGAAACAGCCAGGGTCCCTCCTCTTGGAAACTGACATAATGGATGTGTATTGTCTTCAGCTGCTGAGTGTTGGGGCCACGTGGTAGGCAGCAATAGGCAGCTCGCTCACTGATTTAAGCAGAAGAGGAATGTATTGAAAGGATTCCAGGTTGCTCATTCTGAACGACCATACTACTCCTCGTGCTTTCCTACAGCCCCCTACACCTTTGTCACGGGCCCTTAAAACAAACCCAGGTGTGGGGTGCACACAGCCAGAGTCAGAATGAAGATCACGCCCCTGAACCAGTATAGTGAGGAGGAGAGCTTGGGCCACAAGCCCCTCTCTGCTGAATCCAATCCAGGGATCTCTGCCCCTGAAAACTGGCTGGACTGCGTCCTACTCCCACCAGGAAGAAGCGCTCATGATCTGTGCTTCTCTAGCTCCCATGTCAAAGTCGGGGAGCGCCTGATTGGCTGAGCCTCCATTGTGTGTGTGTGGCTCTCTCACAGGAGGCTGGGTGTCTTACTCTCCCTAGGGTGCTGTGGAAATTAGGGTCTCACATACAGCAGAAATGATTTCTTACAGTCCTGGAGGGTAGACGTCAAGATCAAGTTCACACTGCGGCAGATTCAGCACATGGTGAGAACCCGCTTCATGTGTCGTGGTGGAAGCCGCAAACTATCTAGGTGCTTTTAATTCTAATCCCATTCAAGCGCACTCCATCCTCAGATTTAAGCACCTCCCAAAGCCTCCCCCCTTCCCTCCCATACTATGACCTTAGGGATTAGATTTCCACATATGAACTTGGGGGCACAAATAGGGCCTTTGCTTTAGTTGTTCCTGCACCCTAGAATACTTTCAGCTCTTATTTCCATGGCAGCCCCCCTCACTTCCACCAGGATTTTTTTAAATATCACCTTCTCATTGGCACACTCCTATTTAAAATCGCAACCCCTACACCTCAAATATTCAATCTATCGCACTGGGAAAGAGAGTTTTTGGTGTTTTCAGCTTCACTAGTGGGCAGGGTGGAGGGGACACCCTACTTCTCGCCAAGATTCAGGGCAGGAGATCCTCAGTCACTGGCAGGTTGGGCAGTGCAAAGAAAGAGAGACATTCCCATCAACCTCATCTCTAATGTGAGGATGACTGAATGTGCCCACCGGCTTACCTGGCAGAGGTAAAAGTTCGAAGCCCCCAGGCATCAAGGCATGAAAATGCAAACCAGATCCTGGGTCTCCCTAACTTTACAGATGCCAGTGGCTTCCTTTGGGCATCTAACAAATTCAGAGAGAGGAAAAGGATGGCAAGATCCATCTACTGCCCTCCTCTTCTCCTTCCCCGCCTCCCTTTGCACACTATACTGGGCACACCGGCCTTCCGCCACTGCATAGAACAAGCCCAGCTAGGTTCTGCTCAAGGCCTTTGTGCAGGCTGGTGCCTCGGCTGAGAACTCTTCCCACACTTGGCAGAGACTGGCTCCTTTGTGCCTAGCAAGACTCCCAGTGAAATCTACTTCTCCAGAGAGCCCTTGCCTGTCCCCATCTAAAGTCACTTCTTCACCCCCACCCACTATCCCCCATTTCCAGCCCGGTCATCTCCCCTTGCCAAACATATGGTGCTCATAAATGGCAATGGCTGCTGCAGAAAAGAGGACTACATTCCTGCGCCATCTCAACTGAGAGGCTAAAGGGGTTCCTTCTGGAGGGATGGGTAAAGGACAGTGGTTTGTGCTTCCTGGGGAGCTGGCAGAAAAGGGGCAAGCTGTTTGTCAGTAGAGTAAAAAATAGTGATGATGAGCTGACCCAGGGCATTTGATCTTAGCAGTGGTCAGCAGCTGGGCGAGGAGTCCCTTGGTTTTAAGCCAGTCCCTCCTTCCTTCCAAGAGAGCGATCCCTCAGCTGTTGGGCGAGTCAACAAAACCAGAACAGCCCCGTGCCTGGCTTAACACAAGGCTCATGGAATCCAGGCCCCTTCAACAACTCTTCCAAATGTGGATTTATTTTAAATATTTATTTCTTGAAATTAAAGGGGAAGAGGAGGCGATGTTAATAAGTGTCAGAGAAAACAAGGCCGAGTCAGTAGGATTAGAAGTGGGAAAGCAGGAATGAGAAGGAGAAAATTGCCAAAGTTTTTTGGGAATGGGGAGGGAGGGGAATTTGGCTCTGAGCTTCCTGGCAGCCTGTGCGAAAAGGGAAACCTGATCAGTTACGGAGCTTTTCTTATTAGCAAGAGAGATGCTTGCCAGTTCCTCTGGGAAAATGCAGAAAGTTCGGTGTTAGTTTTTCCTAGGTACTAAATCCTGAATGAAAATTTCTCCCTTAAGGCTTTAGAGGGATCATTAATTGATGCAATAAACAATATCCTCATTTTATAGCAAATGTGAAAGTACATCTAAAGCACATTTAAGTTGCAGCTCATAGTATATATGTTTGCTTGGGAATCATTATTATTAGTGCTTCAGATTATCTTTTCCTTCCAAAGAGCTTCGCTTCACTTCAAGCATCTCAATGTCCTCACAGGGACATGGAGGTGGATGGGATTGAGAGTGCATTTTTTTCAGGGAGAGGTTATAAAGTCCAACCTCACATCAAGAAGTTCTGATTAGCTTCTTTTGTGTGATATGCCCATGAGAGAAATTAGGGAAACATTTTACCCACCATTAGGTTGAATAGCTGCATTATGGGAAAGGATAATGATCAGAAATGCCCAAGAGCAGAAGACATTGAACAACAGAATCAGGCTGACCTGGGTTTAAATCATACTGGAACTTTAACTAGCTGGGTGGTCCCTGGCAAGTTTCTTAGGCTCTCTGAGTATGGTTTCCCAATCTGTGAAAATAGTGATAATGTTATCTGTCTTGGATTATTGGGAGTCAAATGGCAATGGCCCTGAAGGTCACTTCAGGCCCCTGCTTCTCCCCCGCCACTGATAATTATCAAGGAATTCCAGTGGGGTTCCCACTGCACCCTCCTGATTCAGGTCCCACTCTGCCCACAGAAGGAAACTTCATAAAACCTGCTTTATCCAGCCCACTTGTTTATGTGATTACATTCAGGCCCTGGGGCCACTTTTTGCCCACAGTGACCCAGAGCAACTGTGCCAACCCAAGTCCTCTGCTTCCCTTCTGAGATGATTCCAGCAATCCTCTCCACCTTGTCCCGAATTCCTTCCTGAGCCTTGGTCTGGATTACATGGCTATAGGGCAGCTTCTACAGGGCAGAAGGTAGTTCAGACTCCTGGGGTCATGCAGGAAGGAAGTGGAGCTCAGATGGAAAGTGTTGTGTTCCCCGGGTTACGGAGTGTGGTGCTGTAGGCTGAGCTTTAAATCTGGGTCCGCAAACCATGAAGCTGCCTCTGTGCTCCTCAGGAGTGATGCTGGTCCTGTTTTGCAATGCCCAGGTGTCCAGACCCCCCCGCCCCAGATAAGCTGAGGACTAACTGTTCCTGGCAAGGGGAGGCCAGACGGATGGGGAGATGGAACTAGGCAACAGCTTGGCAAGAAATCCCCTCTTTGCCTCGCTCATCAGTTCATTCTCTTTGAGACCTTTTTGCCTTTTGGAGTCCATAGCCACACTCTTTAATTTGAACGAGCTGTGAGTGTTTCCGTATCAGGCCTGATGACAATCTCTGAAGGGCGATGTCTAACATTGGTACTCCCAGTTCCCAATACTCTGCCAGGCTTGAAACAGACTGATACTCAGGAAATTTTTACAGGTGCATTGAGTATCTTATAGTGATGGTGCTAATTACTGTTATTTGGGCATCTCCTGTGAGCAGCTGGAGTTAGGACTTTTAAACATACTCTCAGGACTCCTCGCATAGAGCCTGAAATGTGGGTGACTAGTGGTGTGCCCCATCTTGCAGAGAAGGAAACTGAGGTTCAGAGAACCTCACACAGCAGCAGACACGGGGTCCCAAGAAGCTGTGTTTGTGATGCCAGAGTCAAGGAGTACAAGTGATGTTGTACCCACACTGCCTCTCACCCCCAACACCCAGACTCCAAGAGCCACGGGCATGCTCCAGCCTAAGGCCAGGCCTCCCCCCAGCAGTGAGGTTTCCAGGGAACTCCAGTCTCTCAGGAGGAGGCTCCCTCCATGGACCCCTGAAGGCTGTCTGGGCCAGTTCTTGCAGGAAGTCATGGATCTTGGGGGACAGATCACACCTCACTGAGCAGTGCCCCACCTAGACACCTTCCTGGGATCTAATTTTTCTCCCCAACCTTGCACTGGGGGCCTATGAGGATTTTAGAACCAGGGCAGCACAGCCTCCCCTGACAGGAGATCTTGAAGTGGCCACAGGCCTGGCAGACAATGCCAGGAGTGAGGGTTATTTTGGGAATGTTGTCCTGGTTACGCCATCCTGCGGTGTCCTCTGCCCCAGAACAACCCATGGATTTTCTAGGCGCCCAAGGAAGTCTTTCAGGCTCTCAAGCATTTTGTCTTTATGAACACTCCGCCAGTGTCTTCTTGGTTACCTTCCATCTCGTTGTGGTGTTGAATCCCATTTCACAGATGGAGAAACAGAGGAACCGAGCAAGAAGTGTGCACCTTTAATATCGTTTCCAAGTCAGCCAGGGGACAACCCAGCCGGTTCTCATAGTCTCAATCCCTGCGAACAAATTTCGATTTGAAGAGCACATGTGGTTCGCGACTTGAAAACGGCAGTCCCACGTAAATAAACATTTTAAGACCCCTCGCCTTCAGCCTTTATCGGGACGCTTAAGGCTTACAACTCTAGTTTGTAGCCTATAGCTGCTAGGCATCAAATGGTTAAACGGGACCCTGAGAGGGCCTGCAGTGGACGGTGGAGGCGCGAAAGGGTTAAAGATATAAACGCACTTATTACCCCGACTGTGTGTTTCAAAATGTGCGGCTACGCGATCGGAACAACCAGGGAGCCCCCCACGGAATGTTTTTTTTAAAATTCTACAACTTTTAATTCCTACCCAAAAAAGTGTCCCAGTTCTAAAGTTCTTTTAACCTTTATTTATTTTTTTTTTCACGATTTCTCCGCGGGCGGGATTATAAAACTCGCCCTCTCTTCTTGGGTTCAAGGAGCTAGTTCCCCCCTCCGGGCAGGGCGCGGGGCGGGGGCCGAAGGGGGCCCGGGGAGTTTTCTCCGGGGCCGGGTTGGGACGCGGCTGGTGAGTCCCGGCTCCGGCCCCTGAATTGGGGGGTCCGCGTCTGCCCCAAACGCCGCTTTCTTCCGTTTTCCATGTCATTTCCTGTACTAATAAGATGGTGGTCAAAGCAGGGGAGGAGAGCAGCAGCGAGTCGCCGCCGCCGCCGCGCCGAGGCTGGCGCTGAAACTTTGCCTCGCCGGGGACCAGCGCGCCCGCAGCGCGGCCGCTCCCGCCGCGGGGGCCGCCAGCCCGGGCCGCGCCGCCTCCGCCGAGCCGCCCGCCGGGTCGCTCGTGCCGCCCGGGCCCCGCGGCTGCCGCAGAAATCCCGAGAAGGTGAGTCAGCCCCGGTAGCCAATGTGGCCATTGAAAATGGCTTCGGAAAGCGCTCGGCAGTTTGCCAGCGAGCGCGGGGGCCGCCGGTGCAGGGGCTGCGAGCGGCTGCGGGGGGCGCGGGCGGCCGGGGCCGGCGCTGGCCGAGCGGGGGCCCGGGTGGCGCGGGCGCGGGCCGAAGCGGGGCCGCTCGCCCCGGCCCGGAGGTGGGTTAACCCTCGGCAGGTAGCTGCCGCCGCCGCCGCCGCCGCCGCTGCGGGATTCGGGGGCCGCCCCTCCGCCTCCTTCCTCCCCGCTAGCTGCTCGCTCGCTCGCCTTGTTACAATGTAGCCTTTTCTCTGCGCGACGCTCGGCCCGCTGACGGACGGGACCACCGACCAATGGGAGCCGCGGCTCGGGCCGGGCGTTCGGAAAGAGAACGCGGTGACACGGGCGGGGCGGGGCGTGAATGCTGGAGGGCTCTCGGCCGCCGCTGGCCTAGTTTTGGGGGGCCGTTTCGCGTGGTGCCTGGGCTGATGTGGGGGGACTCGGGTAATTCGGGATGCAGGGGTCCCCTTCCAACACGGTCCACGATTTCCCGCTAAACGTGATAGGGCCTGAGGCCGTTTCTTTTCTGTTAAATCTTAGTTGCGGAGTAGACTCAAGAAAATCTCTCCGGAGTGTGTAGCCGTTCCCCGCCCACCCCCCGTCCACTTTGCACTCCCCAAGGTACTTTCAGATGCAGAAACGGCAGGAACTTAGCGGTCAATGACCTTTCTCTGCTCAAGGCCCTCACGCCCTAGGCAAGTCTCTGCAAGGAGAATACCAAATGTCTTGGACCACGGGAGGTGCGGGGTGAAAAGTTGCTGGTGTCTTGAATTGGGTTGGGGGGGGGGCGGTCGGGGTTTCAACCCCAAGGGTGGGCTTGGACTTGGGGAAAACAGTAAACCTCTCTGCTTTCTTAGGCGTGTGTTTCATGTGGGGAAAGGCTGTGATATATATAGTGGCTGAAAGGAAACGCACCCCATTATTTTGTGCCCTGGGAGACTGGAGACAATAATGAGAGACTGCTCTTAATGCCTGAAAACCCTATAAACTTCAGGGGGTTTGTCTGGGCTGGAGCAAAAGAATTTTCCAGGGACCATAATGCCTGTGACACCTGAGCTGGCTTTTCATATTTCTCCTTGAAAGGAAGGGTACTGGAGGACGTGAATCCACCAGAAGTAACAGGCTGCAGTCTTGCGGGGCTGGGAGGGTGTCTTGGCCCAGCAGCTCTCTCAGAGTCAGGCAAGCAGGGTTCTGTGTGAGCACATGTCTGAAAAAACCTTTCCTCCCAGGAATAAAGCCCAGGCCAGTCACTTTAGCTTAATAGAAAGGGCTTCTCCCTTGAAATCCTTCCTCCCCCTCATAAAACTGGGACTTGGGACTTGGCAGAGTCGCCTTTGACCTCTCTGAATCTTGCTTCTCCATCCCTAAAATGGAGCCAACAAAGCCTGTCTGGCAAAGCAGCTGTGGGGTGAGATGAGATAGCAAAGCTCAGAGTCCAGTGGTTGCTCGAGGAAGGGTCTTCTCTCTCCCAAGGCTGCCTGCAGGACATACATTCTGGGAGAATCAGAACTGCCCAGCAGGCCCCAAAGGGACACAGGCCCTATTGAGGGGGCAGCTGAGCAGGGTAAAGTTCCCTTTCCTGGTGACATTCTTAAAAATGAAACCCCTTCTCCCCACATCCAAGGAGCCCTGGATCAGTAATGACAGCTGTCACCTCTGCACTTACGTATCTTTTGACTTGAGTTACAATTCTGTCCTTTAGGCTCCTTGGATTGATGTGTTTCATAAATTTCTTGGGGTCAAGTAAGACGTCTTCCACTTGCATCTTTCCTCTCCTGGGTTTACTTGGGGAAATGGGGTCTCCCTGGATCTAGGTTACTGCAAGTGTGAAGAAGTAAAGAGCACTGGACTAGGAGTCAACTGTCCTACCTGTTTATTCAGCTGACTTCATGGCCTGCTTCCTGGGTTGTCACATTATCAGAACCCACACTCACGGGGTTCAAGGCTGTCCCATCGTCCTCCTCCCTAAGCCACCTCCAAGGCTATGATCTGAGCCAAGGTCACCAGCATCCTGCTAGTCCTAAGGTAGAATCTTTGCTGTCTGCACTCCCGAAGCCCAGTCCACTCCACCTCTAGCCCAGAGAACTTCAGCCTCTGAATAGGATCTGTCCCCTTCTCTCCATCTTCTTCCTTCTCAGCTTCCTAATCAAGCCACAACTGTCTCTCCCTGGGACAGCAGCAAGAGCCCCCGACTGTCCACCTGCTACCTCCCCTCTATGCCTGTCTCAGCATCACAGTAGGGGTGACCTGTTGCAAAGAGGATCACATCACACTTCCCATTTCCTGCTTAAAACACCTTGAAATCTTTCTGGTGCTTTTAGGATTAAGAACCAAGTTGTTACCTTGACCCAAAAGGGCCTCATCTCTCTTTGGCCTAATCTCCCACCCTCCCCTGGCTCTCTCTGCACTCCTGCTGGCTCTCTCCCATGCATGCTGGTCCCTTCTTTTGGAACACTGAAACAGCTGTGCTCTCATGAATGAATTAAGGTTATCAAAGGGCAAGATGGGATGGGTTTAAGTGTCTGGTGGACCTTATGTCATTCCCTAAATATTTCCAGCTCTCTTGGCACATGGTAGCATGGGGTCTAGTTCTCCTGGTGCTTGGGTGGAACCCCGTGATGGTCCAGTGAGTCGTGAACCACAGCCGTACGTGACACTGCTAGGCCAAAGCATTTGGTTGTGAATGTGAGGCCCTCCAGAGCATTCTTTCCCTTGTTATGGAACTCGTTGCAGATGTGATGCTGGCTGCTTCTCCTAACCTGGTTCCTGCAGCACAGTGACATGAGTGGAGCCCCTTGGTGTCCCGTAATGGATCACTTGTGATGCAGCATGAGTGATAACTAAATTCTTGTTTGAAGCCACTGAAATATGGGGGTTGTTTGTCACTGCAGCAGAACCTAGCCTGTCCTGATTGACATGGGGCCTAGAGAGCATGCCAAACAAAGACAGGCACACATAGAGATGTGGGGAGGCTCATTTTCAGCAGCCAGGGTGACCGCTCTGACCAATGAATCTGAGTCTCAACCCCTGCCTGGAAAATCTTTAAGGACTCCCACTGCCGGTAGGAGAGACCCTCAAACCCAACATGGAGAAGTACCTTTGGAACTTGGGTTTATAAAACCCTCCCTGGAGACAAGTTTCTAGGTAACACCCCTATAATGTTGGGGCTTGAGCAATGAAGTTTTCAGCTCAGAGGTACCTGTTGGCCTTGTTGCCAGGGCTGGCCTACAACGGTGGGTGCATCTCCACCTCTGCGGGGGTCTAGGAGTCCTGGGCAGCCCCACTGCCCCACATTCTTGGAGCAGGACCTGGGAGTGGCTTCTCTCTAAATGACCCAGAGGTGGTACTAGGAAAATAAGCTGTGCAGAAAGAAAAGAAAATGAAGAAAAAAGAAAATTGTTCTGTTATCTTTTCAAAGTCTGTTTCCTATTGTAGCCTTGAATCTATTGGAAAGGCCAGTCAGTGCTCACGGCGCAGCTAGGGCGGCATCCTGGGCTGGGACTCCTCAGTCCTTCAGCCCTTCAGGTTTCCCTGGTACTGTAAAAACAGGATTTGATATTTAAGCTCTGGTTCTGCACAGCCGGCTCCAGGGCCCTCTTCCCACCCTAGGAAACCTCATGGGTCAGAAATTGCAGGCTCATTAGGTCAGAGTCTGACACTGGGTGGGGAGATGGAGGTGCAGAGTGCCTACAGGCCAACCTGCTCCCCAGCACCAGCCTTGGGTGGGGTGACAGTGGGGACTCTGCAAAGTGAGGCACACCCGGACCTCTGGGGGCTTGGGCATCACCCTGAGCTTCCCTTCTACCCCTCTCTCTTCCCCACCCCATCTGTTCCATAAGGACAACCTTGACATTCTCCCCAGTCTCTCTGGGGAGCAGGCCAGCTCTGGTGGCTCCAGAGAGGCAAAGTCACCTTCTGGAGGTCAGACAGTTTAGGGAGTGACCAGGCTAAAATTCTAACCCAGATCTCACACCTTCTTTGCACCCCAGGATGGTCTTCCTGGTGTCCGAGCAGATTGGGGGCCTCTGAGAGTAGTGTCGGGCCCTGCCCTGCCCTACGGTGGGTGATGACCAGTGGGCTGCATCGCCCCTGCCCATGGTGGGTTGGGGGTGAGGATGGGACCACCAGACAGGAGGATCAGCTTGACTCGGGCATCGAGCTGGGCTGTATGGACGTCACCGAGCAAATAAATATGGAACCGCCCCCACAATGTCAGCTTCTTCACAGTGGCTTCTCCCACTTTCTCCCACTTTCCCCAAGGGAAAGGGGTGAGGGCCAGGAAAGGATCCTGCTGCCTGCCGCCCAGGGGATGCAGACAGCCGGCCTGGGAGGCTTCAGGACAGCCGCGGTGCCCGGGGAACAGCACCCCCTCCCTCGGCCCCAGCAGGAAGCCAGTCTCTCATGGGGGCAGGCCTGGGACCCAGCCAGGGTGGACTCGGCTCCATCCTGGTCCAAGGTACAGGGGTGGGCTCCGGGAGGACGGATGGGAAGGGGAGGAGGTGGCAGGGGGCCCTGTTCTGGCCTCACACCCAGCCCCTTCACTGCAAAACCAGGAGGCATTTTCTAGGCCGGTGAAAGGAGTGTCTTCAGACCAGCTGTGTTTCAGCAGGAAAGTCACGCCCTAGGAGGGGGTGAAGGTACCCCAGGGAGGGGGCAGGGAGAGAAAGGAGAAGCCCCTTAGTCCAGGGTGAGAGGGGGGAGGGAAATAAAATCTTCAAAGGCAGTCAGCCAACTTGGCTGCCAGAGAAGAATTTACCCCAAGAGAAGATGTTAGGTCTTAGGGGGAGGATGAACAGAAAGAGGACCCACACAGAGCTCAGGCTGGATCTTTTAGGAATGAGGAGGCTTAGAGCCGCATGAGCCATATGCTGCCCCATGACCTGGCGGTGGCAGCCTCAGTTCACAGAGACGCGGAGGCGCAAGGCCGCAGGCTGCGGGAGGCTGTTAGGACTGAGCCTGCGTCTGGTTTCAAGTCCCTTCACCTGGTGCTGCAGTGGGACATGCTGGCAGGAGCCTGTGGGGAGAGAGGGGGGACGTGCAGGTGCCAAGTGTGCTCCCCTGGAAGTATAGTGTGGGCCAGGCCAGCACCAGGCCAGCGCTCGCTCCCCAGGCATCCAGGGCTCAACTGAGAGGCGGAGATGCCAGCACTGCCCATGCTGCAAGGTTATTGGGATCTTGCCACTTCACATTTGGCTTTGCGGATGTTCATGGGGCACCCCCTGCAGCTCTGGAGGTTCAAACATAAACACATGACTCTGTGGGCTCTGCACCAGATACCTCTCGGGACGCCAGGTGCACGGCCTTGCCAGTGCCACAGACAGGTGGTCGGTGAACCCGGGCCCATTTGTGATTTATGTGTTGCTGCTCTGCAGCAAGATAGGAACAGATACTGAGCGTGTGTTGAGAAACTCGTATTGCAACTCAACTTGACTTTGCCGCGTCCTCTTTTATTGTAATTTACAAAAGCATCAGTTGGCAACAGATTGCAAAACTGAAAAAAAAAAGTCTCTTTACCACAAATAGTTTGAATGGCTCTGGCCCAGATCCTAACTGTGATTGAAGGTAGGAAGTGCCCTACTTGCTTGGGGATGTGGGGGTGGGGGAGGGGAGCAAGCCATTCTGGCATGGGATGTCGGAGTGGGGGTAGGCTTCCAAGAAGCAGCGTTGAGCTGGACTGAGAAGGAGGAGTAGAAGTTTGCCAGGTAGAGGAAGAGGGAAGGGCATTACAGACACTGGGAACAGCATATGCAAAGGCAGGTGACGTGAGGATCTCGTCGCTCTGGGAATGGCAAGTGGTCTTGAGTGTTTGGAGAAGAGGTGGTGATACCTGCCCGGGAGAGCCAGATTAGGGCCAGACTGGAGGGCCTGGAATGCTGGGATGAGCCTGCAAGACTCATGGAGGGAGTAGACAGGAGGTGAGAGGTGAGAGGACACTGAGTAGGGGCTCCAGAGGACTGAACAGGCCATGCCGATGTGTGTTCCCTTTTGGTCTTCAGACTTTAGGAAGGCTGCTTCTTGGAGTCCAGTGGGGTGAGTTGCTGGTGAGCAGGCTTCTACTTGTCCCTGCTGAGGCAGGCACCCCATAGTTCTACCGGTCCTGCTGCCCCAGGAGTCCCTCCTCCTGGACAGTCCTCTGGTGTGAACAGCAGGCGTCTGAGGCTGACCTCGTAGGGGGTTTGGCCTCAGTGTGGTTGTCTGGCTATGGTGGGAGCCCTTGTCCTCACTGGCCTGAGTTACCAGTGCTATGGGCTGATGAAGAGGGTATGTCCCCTCAGAGTCCAGAGCTATGCTCCTGAGTGAGAACAGGGAGAGCACTTCAGGTCTGTTTTCCCCCCTCTTCCCTCCTCCACTCTCTTCTCCCCAGTGTGAGGGCTGAGGCGGGGGGTTGCACATACTGGTGTGTGTGTGACGGAGGGGGTCCATTTAGGATGTGAGCAGTGGACAGTGTCCTGATGTTGTGTCCTCACAAACCCACCAAGGGTTGGGGCTGAGTCTGCATTTATGGCCTGAGGTACGAACGCCAGTTGGAGGCAAGGAGGGACAGTTCCTGTGCAGGCCTGGGCCAGCTTATGTGATCATGGCCTGAGCACTGCTGCCATGGCCCTCGGCTCTGGTGCGGCCTCCTGTTGTGTGGCGTCCTGGGCCTGCATGTAGCCACAGCGTCCACGGGTATGGAGGGACGCTGCCCGGGAGGGATGTAGGAGCTGCCTCTCCCGTCAGCCCCACCTCCGCTCGCCTCCTCCTGGGGCCCCTGTTCAGGGTGGCGCAGCCTCCCGCCCCCTCCCTGCAGCGCTCTGTCCGCTGGGCCCCACACAGCAGGCCAGGTTGTCTGGCTGCTCTTCCTCAGAGTCCAGCTGCCTGGACGGGGCTGGACAAGCATTGGCTGCCTGTCCAGGCTTAGGCTTCGAGGCCAGGAAGGCAGGAGTCATTGGGTGCTTTGGTTTTGACAGCGACCTTGGTTATGTTTGGAAGTTCAAGACCTGCATCGTCAGACCCCTCTGGCTCTCTCTGCCTTGGGCTGATCCCACACTGGACTCAGTATTGGCAGGAGCCCAAGGATCTCCTGAGGCCCCCCAGAAGGACAGGTCTAGGGCCCCAGAACTTGCCTCAGGCTTCTTCCTGCTGCCCCACCCTCTCCTGAGCTGGCACTTCTGCTGTGAGTACCAGCTGGGACCTCCTTGCTTCTCTGCAGCCCCTCTCCTCACAGGGCACCTCGGGCTCACATTGTGTGGCCCATACCTCTTTCTCTCCCAGATGAACCCTCCAAAGCCATGCCCAGCGCTGGGGGCAAGTCCAGCCCCCCTGCTCCTCGCAGCCCATTTCAGTCCCTCTCAGTGACTGAATTTTGCTCTTCTCCTTGATTTCCCTTCGTGGTTCTGTCACCCGCCCCTGCCCCAGTTCCCTGGGCTACTGGTGAGGTGAGGACTTGCTGGCTGACTCCCAGGGATCCCCTCCCCAGTTTCAGGTAGAAACCAGATTCCTCCTGGCACCTGCCAGTGGCTCCCTGCCCTCCCCAAGCTCCCTGGCCCTCAGCCCAGGCCAGTGGCCAAGAAAGGCTCCATAGCCCTTTCAGACTCACTCCCATCTCATCCGGGGCCTAGCTCTCCGCCAAGAGAACCCGTGAGCTGTGGCTTCTCATCCCTGCCTAGGGCCAGCAGTGGGCAGGCCCCTCTCCAACTGCCCCCAGGCTCCCAGGCTTGACGCTCAGTTGTGGCCACCCCCTTCCCTCAGTGTCGGTGGCCATGGCCTCGTGTATTATAGGAGACTGTGGATCATTGGGAGGCTACGTGACCCATATCTCATCTCATCCACACCACAGGCTTGGCAGGTGGAGTCTGTGAGCCCATTTTGCAGATGAGGGAGTTGAGGGTCCCTGGGGTTCAGTGGCTTTATCAGGGTCCTGTCAGAAGTCAGGGCAGAGCTGGGACCCAGACCCACGTCTCCTGGCTCTTCTCTCGACCTCCTAGCTGTCTTGACGGTAAGGGCACCACTAACCTTTGCTTATTACCCTGCCAGGGACCAGGTTGCTGGCCGCACCTGGTACTCAGCGGGTTGGGCACTAGGGCTCTTCATGAGGCCAGGTGTTGTCTGGGCTGTGTCACGGCTGGGGGTGGTCAGGCCTCCGAGCATCTCACGTCCTTTCTCTTCCTTCCTTCCTGGACTCTTTTTTTTTTCCTCTAAGATTTATTTATTTTTGCATACAAGCTGGGGTGCAGGCCAGGCGGTGAGAGGGTTCACCAGAGACAGAGTGGGGAGCAGAACAGGCAGATCGACCGAAATACACTGCTGAGGGGAGCAGCAGGCGAGGGCGAGGCAGGAGAGGTCTGCTGCGCCATGTGGGACGCTCCCCAGCTTGACATTGAACTCTGAACTCGTGCAGCGTCGCCTACAGCTCCACAGCCCTAAGCTTAACCCGTTGCGCCACCAGGCAGGCCCCCTTCCTGAACTCTTGCATCCAGAGTGAGATCCTCCCAGAGCTGCGGCCTGGAGTGTGTAAGACTAAAGCCAAGGGACTGCCTTGGCTGGAGGCTGCTGGGACAGAGGGGCTGGGGCTGGGTGTGCTGTGGAGGTGGGGAGAGGCTGCTGGGACAGAGGCTCTGTGGCAGAGGTACGTCACTCACTTCCAAGGCAGCTCATTGTGTCTTTTCTATGCTGTCTTACTAAGCTTTACGTTATTGGAGTATATATGGAGAATATACAAGTACTGTTTTGCTTTTTAAAAAAATCACATAAGAAAAGCAAAAGTCTTTTTTTGAGAAGTACAACATTCCTTCTTCCTGGGCAGGTGAACATCACTGTTATTACTTTGCTATACATCCTTCTAATCTTTTTCTCTTTATTGACATATGTGGCCTATAGAAATATGTACCGGTATGGTGCATGTATGTGTTTAAACAAGTGGCTTCATGGGGTGTAGCTCATCCTGAAAGATGCTTTTCACAGCTCACACTGCATCTGGGATAGCTAGTCATGCTTTGACATAGTGAGCTGCCATCATTTTGTATTTTATTTTTCACTGATACACAATCATTTTTAGAGAAGATTGTCATTTATTTAGTCACTTTTCTTACTGCTGCACACTTAGGTTAATTCTGATGTTACTTTTGTGCCTTCTTGGCATAACGAGAATTGCTATTTAACTGTGGGTTATAGAAACCTGTTGCATTTTTTTAAAGAGTGTTGTGTGATATTTAAAACTGTCCGGTGAGACTTTGCACAGAAGCAAATACCTCCCTGTGGTTCTCCCACGACTCCTGGGTCTCTTCTGTAGAGCTAGAGAGAAAGTCTGCTCTCTATCCAGGCCAGTCCCCAGAGAGCTGGGAGCAGTAGCCTGGCCTCTGGGGCCTTTTCTCCTTCCCACTCAGGGTTTTCTGCTCTTATTCAAAAGGCACGATTGATTTGAGTGCCCACTTTCTTGGACAGCTGCTCTGGAAGGTGCCTTGGTCCAATGCTGGAACCCGTTGGGGCTGGTCCAGCCCCTTATCGACTGTGTGTTTCTGGGAATGCCACTTACCCTCTCTGTGCCTGTTTGATCCTCTGGAAAGCAGAGATGTCATGAGCATTTAGTCATGGCCTGCTTGAGGACGGAGTAAAGTGCAGAATGCCCCGCCAGGCACTCCATAAATGCCCGCTGATGTTGCCATCCTGGGGGACCCCACGCCTGGGGGCAGGAGGTCTGTGTTCCCTGTGGGCAGCCTGGGGTGACTCTAGCCTCTGCAGCTGCTTCATCCCTCTGTCCACTGGTTTCCCAGAGGAGGTTGCTGCCTGGGAATGCAGCGGGCGATCGGATTTCCGCCTGGTGTGGCCCTGCAGGTTCTGGCCCGGAGCCTACAGAGAGGGAAGGAGGTCAGCCTGACCCGTCCCTCGGCTGTGGTGGCCAGAAGCCCGGGAGCGTAATCCCACACCTTGGGCAGATTTACTAGTTCTCAATGAGGCTGTTGTGGCTGCAGATTTGATCTCCCTCGGCCGGCAGGGTGGGCAGGAGAAGAAAGCAGCGGTGGGATCAGCCTTTCAGGAGAGCCTGGCGTCTCTGGCCACACTGGCTGGGCCAGGCAGTAGTTTGCCTCTCAGGCCCTGGGGGCAAGCACAGCATGTGATTGCGTATTTCATGCAGGGCAGCACGGCCCTTGAGCTCTCCCTCCTACCCTTTCAGGTTCCAAACCACCCATATAGTGCCACCTAGCGAGCTCCTCACAGCCATCCTGTGGCCATTTCACTGATGTGGAAACTGAGGCTTAGAGGTTAAGCGATGTCCCAAAGCCACACCCTTTGGACCCCGGCCCCCTGGCTCTTCTGTTCTTTTCCTCAAGGCCACCCAATGTGTGTCTTGGCAGAGGGTCCCCAGCCAGGCAGTCCCTCTTGACCGCTTGCCCTCTGGGGTGTGGCATGGGTGGTCACTGAGCCCAGTGGGGTGGGCTCATTCCCTGGGATGCCCTTCCGCGTACCAGCTGCAAGCACCCCTGGTAGCGGGGCACCAGGGAACAGAGTCTGGCTGCCATGGGCCTTTCTGGGAAGAGGACTTGTCCTGTCCTGTGGCCTGCAGCTTCCTTGGGGATCCTGGGCGCTGCTCCCAGGGAGGCAGAAGAGCAGCCTCATTGGGCCTGTTTTAAGAGCAGAGAAAGTGCTGCTCAGGAGGCCCAGAGACTTGTCTGAGCTAGTGGATGACAGAGGCAGCCTGGAACCTTCCCCGATTCTAGATAGAGACCCTCACCAGTCACACTGTGGATCACACCGCAGACGTGGGCACTGCCGAGCCTCAGGAGGGCCCACTGATTCAGAGGGACGTGAGTTTGGACCCAGGCTCAAGAGCAGCTGTTTGTATGTATTGAGCACTTACTACATGCCAGGTATTTTCTAGTCCACGCTACTCTGAACCTGTAATCTCACTTAATCCTCAGAATAAACTCCTGCTACCATTATTACTCTCCGTTCACAGCACAGGAAACTGAGGCACAGAGAGGCTAAGTGACTTCCCAGGTCATACAGGGGGGAAGCCAGGAGTTGAGTGCCGGCAGTATGGCCCCTGGGGTTCCCTGTGAACCCCTGCCTTGCCCCGAGGGCAGTGACGCCCACTTCATCCCTAGTACCCTGCCTGGTCCCTGTCAGGCACTCCATCTGTGTTTGCTGAATGAATAATTTGAGGCTTTGGACATCTGTGTCAGCATCTCTGAGTATTGGTTTCCTCACCATAAAATGGGTTTCAAGCCATCTTGACTTCAGGATAGGAAGGGGCTGGTGTGGTGATATTTGTTGAACTCGGGGTCTCTCTGGGGAGGCAGTGCCTCTGAGCTGCTAGGAATGTGTGCCGTGAGTGGTGTGCTGCCCTGAGCTGTCCCACTGGTAGCGTCTGATGGCTCCTGGGGACGGACGGACGTTCTCTCAGCACAGGCACCTATGGGGTGTCACTCCTGGCCGGCCCCGGGCTTCCTCTGGGCAAAGCTCGGGGCCGGAGAGGACCTGAGGTTGACTGTGACTGTGTGTGTGCTGGACCTTTGCATTCCGGTTGCACACGTTGCACACTCACCCTGGCCCTACAAAATGTTCACCCTGGTGTTCACCACAAGGGTCTTGTCTTTCACCGGGGCTCGGGGAGGTGAGGTGACTTGACTTGCCAGGTAAGGAGCAAGATTCCAGCCTGCTCACCTACTGCCCTCTGAGATGCCTTCTCCAGTTGCTCGTGTGTTCCCTTTGGATTCCAAAAGTGGGACAGATGCCTGGAGAAGGGGGACTCGGGGTCACGGGGGTGACTGACCTCAGCTATCTCTGCGTGTAGGAACTCCCCTCCCTCTCAGGCTGCTCTCTGTGTGAGGAACTCTGACAGGAGGCGCTCTGCAGTGCGCCTCAGGTCATGCCGTTCCCTCCTTGCTGTGTGGCGCTGGGTAAGTCCCTGCCCCTCTCTGGGCCTTGGTATTTGGCCCTACAAAATGAGACACCATGGGGCTCCCTGATTCCTGCTGCTCTTTAAGGGGTATGATTTGTGCCTCAGTCTGGCATTTTTCTCCACCCCTTTTGAGATACTGCGATATTGGGGACCCTCCTCCCCTTCAGTAGAGACCTCTGGGCTGGAGGTCAAGGACCAGGTTCTGGATTGAGAAAAGTATGGCAGGGTGTGGTGGGGTTTGCCAGGGCCTCCCTGCTGGGGCCACTCTCCTCACCCTACCCTGAGAACTTGAGGTTTGGCAGACAATTCCCTGGGGACTTATGGGCGGGGTGGGGAGAAGCTTTGGGTTTGAATCATCATGAGCTTTGGGTTTGAATCCTGGCTTTGCTACTTATATCTGGCTACCCGCTTGTCCTCTCTGCACCTCAGGTCCCTCTCCAGTGAAAGTGGGGAGGTGAAACTTTCCCCCTCAGGTTGAGGTGAGGATGAGGCGAGTTGTGTGTGACTCCCCAGGTAACTTACTGACACTTAGCAAGTCCCCAGTGGCCAAAGGAGTGTGATGGGGAAGGGGTCAGAGAAAGCTCCTTAAGTCTTACCAGCAGCCCTGGAGGTCAAGTCCAGAAATAGAAGACTCTGGAGACAGAGGCTTCTGATGGCCAGCCTGGCCGCTGCCAGCCCCCGGGAGGCCACACTGAGCTGGCAGTGCGGGCCTTCCCTCCCTCCTGGGGCTGCTGGCTGCATAAATTACTCGGCAGCCTTTGGGCTAATTTTACCTTCTTGGTTTTCATGAATCATTTCCCATCCGGGGGTGTGTGAGAGAAATGGAAACAGCTCTGCCAGCTGGATGCCTGGGCGCTAGCTGCAGTCAGCGTCCATGGGGAGCCCTGCTTGGAAGCTCTGAGAAGGACCCTGCCCTGTACAGGGCACCCAGGGACCCCAGAAAGAACCCCGAGAGCTAGTTCCTTCCAGCCAGCTCCCTGTGACTTTGGGTTATGATTTGGGGTCAGTGAGCCTGGGGCTGGAACTTGGGCTGAATCTAAAGGGATTTGGGGGGCCTCTCCGGTGGCGCAGCGGTTAAGCGCTGCGCTGTGGAGCTGTCGGCAGCGGCGACGCGGGTTCGACGCCCGGCCAGGGAGAATCCCACATGGCACGGCAGACCTCTCCTGCCTTGCCCGCTGCTCCCCTCAGCAGTGTATTTCTGATCTGCCTGTTCTGCTCCCCACTCTGTCTCTGGTGAACCCTCTCGCCGCCCCACGCCTCTGGCCTGTACCCCAGCTTGTATGTATAAATAAAAAATAATTCTTTAAAAAAAAAATAAATAAAGGGATTTGGTATCAGATGGTTTTATCTTGATAGTCACTGGGTCTGTTTTGACCATCATGGGGGAGTCCTTTAGTAGGGAGACCCCTTGCGACTTGTGGGGGTGCATTTTTGTGGAGCATGCAGGAATGCTAAATTTTCATAGTCCCAGAATGCCGAGCTGGCAGGTCCTCCCAGAAAATCGATCCTAACTACCTTGGGTAAACTGAGGCAGGCTCAGAGAGGGGAGGGGATTTATCCAGGTCAGTGAATGAGGTGAAAGAGGTCAGCCTAATAGTAATTTACTGTGTTCACCACTTTGCTCACAACTACCCGCCTAGACTATTATTTCCATTTTATGGAGGGATAGCCGGAGGCACAGAAGGTGAAATAACTTACCAGACTATAATGTTGTGTCTGAGCCATAATTTGCACCCAGATAACCTTCCTTCAGAGCCCAATGCAGCATTCCCAATGCCTACACCAAACTGCTTCTTGCTAGTGGCCTGCAGGCCTGCTTTGCTCCTGCCCTACTCACTGCTCCCATGCCTCTTGGGAGGTGGATTTACAAGGTCACTGGGAGGTAGCCCTGGAGCTTCCCAGCTCACACCCCCTCATTTTATTCTTCCATTTACCAAATGTATACTGAGCCCCTGCTGAGTACCAGGAACCATCTGGGCACTGGTTTGGGAACAGCTAGAGTGGAGAGAGGCTGGGAGACCAGCAAGGTCTTGACGTAGCTCCCGCAGCTCACTGGAGTCTGGTTCTCAGAGGACGGTGTCTCCATGGTACTTTGGACTCTGCCATGCCAGTGTAGGCCATGCTGGCTACAGACTGAGATGTGTGGCCCAGGCAGAGAGCAGGCCAGAGGCTCCGTAGAACCATTATCACCCAGCACCCGAAAATTAGTACCTCGTAGGACCACCTGCTTAATGTTGCTTCTGATTTTCCAGAAAAGCTAAACATCCCTGTTTTTAATATGTTATCCCCTGTTTCTTCAAAGTTGGCACCTAAAGCAAAAATAAAACTTTAAAAGAACAGCTGCCAGTCTGTAACCTATACATCCTTTCTTCTGCTGCCTCTCTGCAGACCTGTCTCTGGTTGGAGCAGGTTCTCCTTGAAATTGTCCCTAGGAGACACCTCTCCCAGGAAATTCCTGCCGTGGGAGACTCCCCATATTAGACCGATGCCTTCGAATAGTGGGGAGGGCATGGGCTTTGACTTGGGCAGACTCCAGACAGCTGCTGTGCTGCCTTGTTCAAGCAGTTTAACCTCTATGAACCTCCATTTCCTATCTGAAAAATGAAGTAAAACTGCATTCACTAGGTTGTTGAAAGGAATAAATACAATCAGAGGGAAATGCAATTTGAACAAGAATAAGTAAAAATGAAATATATTGTCTCAGCAAAGTAAGAAGTCCCGGTGCATCTTAGGGCTTCAGGCATAGTGGGATCCAGCAGTTCCTACAGTGTCATCAGGACTTGGTCTGTCTAGTTTCTCTGCACTGGCTCCATTCATAGGCAGGCTGGTGGACCTGGAACATAGTGGCTGACTTCCAGTAGATCCATACTTGCAGTCCTTCTTCCCAGCAGATGCCTCCAACCCCCAAAACTGTAGCTCAGCATTGGGGGGCCCTATACTCTCTCCTCCACCATTCACAATGACCAGAAGGTCCAGGTGTTGATCGCTCCATCCTAGATCACACTCCCATCCCAGACTGAAGCATTTGAAAAGGAGACTCCCCAAGGTCACCAGGAGGCTTGATGCCAGAAGGCGGAAGGATGTTAGCAGCAAAGCTAGACATTCTACTCAACCTCCTAACAGCGGGGACCTGGTTCCCCCTGGAAGCTCCCAGCACCTAGGACAGTGCCTGGTACCCAGTAGCACTTGAACAAGTGGCTGCTGAATGAATGGATATCCTTCACGGTGCATTAGAACTCCTGGCGCAGAGCCTGGCAGCTTCAGCCACATCCGTGCCGTCTTCCTGGAGGGCTGATGAAGGTCTTCCGTCCTTGCCAGGTTCACCTTCCCCATGGCGCGTCCTGGTGCTGCAGCACCTCCCCAGAGTGGAGCTTGTCAGCTCAGCGAGACGCCCCAGCATACCTGTTTGTTGTGGCAAGCTCGCAAACAATAATTATAATTGCAAGTGATCATACCACTGCGTAGCTGTTCATAGGTAGCATTCTCCAAAAACATCTCCTTTGTTTATGGCTTTATTGCCCGTATCCTGATCGCTTATTCTCGCTCTTTTGAGGAGTTGGAGACAATGCATCAGTTTTATCCAGTGTCAAAGGGGGTTTGATGCGCCCTCCAGGGGTGTGGAGAAGATTGTGATCATAAAAAGTGGCACAAGGCCGGATGCCAAGCAGGTGCTCTGAGGCCAGGTTCTCTTTGACTCTTCATACCGAGGGCTTAGTTGGAGGCTGTGCGTCGGGGCTTTTTCCTGATCACATGGGATGACCACAAAATCTTTTTTAAAAAAATATTTATTTATTTATGCATATAAAACCTGGGGTGTAGGCCAGAGGTGTGTGGGAGGGGTGAGAGGATTCACCAGAGACAGAGTGGGGAGCAGAACAGGCAGATGTACTGAAATCCACTGCTGAGGGGAGCAGTGGACAAGACAGGAGCGGTCTGCTGTGGGGATCAAACTCATGCTGCAGTGGCTGGCAATAGTTTGGTAATGCTGAGACTTTAATCCCTGCGCCACCAGGGAGGCCCCTGTCACTAGTTCTTAATAAATGACCACCAGTGGCACAGGCATAGCGTCAGGAAGAGCCTCGCTCTCACCGAGTAAGCGTCACCAAAGATGTGGATCAGCAAGGCAGCTTCTTACAGCTCAGCAAACGGCAGGAGCACCTGCTGGTGGTGAGGGTGAGCCGCCCCAAGTCCCACGGGGGCCATGTAGGCCCAGATGGTGACAGCAGGCAGTGGGTAACGCTGCAGTGGAAGAACTCAGGGCTACGGACTGGGCAGCTTTTGTAGCAAGCAGTCAACGTGCCAGTTCCCATCCCCAGGGGGCGAGCACGGTCTTTATGCTGGAGTCACCTTGACCTGCTTAATACCCTGTGTGACTAGCCACAGGCGCGGCTGGGTCGGAGGACGGGAGGCCTTCTAGTCAGACATTCTCAGCAAGGATGTGCAGGGATGCTGAGGGCCCAGGGTGCGGCCCCTGTCCCAACACACATACACATACACACACGCACACACACACGCACACGCACACACACACACACCCTTGTCTGGAGATGGAATGGGCAGGGATGCTGAGGGTCCAGGGCGCAGACCCTGTCCCCCCTCCCATCTACACACAACCCCCCCCCCCCCAACTTGTCTGAGACGGAGGGGGCCTGCCTGCCTGGCTGTGCCTTGGAGGTTTTCATGCCTGGTACATACTGTGACTTAGAGCATCCTGTAACTTAGACTAATGCATCTTGAACTTCAACCTGCCTACAAATCACCTGGGCATTTCCTTTTCATCAGGCACTCTGAATAGGGAGGCCAGGTGTAGAGCCCGGGCTGTGCGAGTCTAACAAGCCCCGTGTGGTGCTGACCCTGCTGGCCTGTGGACCACACCCTGATGAGCAAGGATTTAGGTGCCTTTAAAGGTTTCTTTAATTCTGAGATTCTAGGCCAGACTGGGCAAATAAACAGGCAGTGAGAGTGGCAGGGCGATGGGACTCTGTAGGAGGGCGGAAGGGGAGACTGCCGTCCCCCCCCCCCCCACAGGCCTTCCTCTCTAGTCTCAAAGTGCGACAGGGGGACCCCTTTCCTTGTGGCTAGTACACCACGTGCTGTCTCGCCGGGGTCCTACCTGGCCGAGTTGAGGCTCTGCAGGAGTGGGCTGAGAGGCGGTGGGAGCCGGGAGAGGAGCCTGCTGGGTGTGGGGCTGCCAGCACAGGCTGGACTCTCGTGGGCTCTGGGAGGGCCTGAGCAAGTCACTTCCCCTCTGGGCTTCAGTTTCTGTCTGAAAGGAGGGGCTTGGACCAGGAAGTGTGGATGCATCCTTTGGGCTCCAACAGCCTGGAGGAGGCAGTAAGACTCACCTAGCCCTACCCCTTAAGAGCCGGGTGTGATTTGGTGGCAGATGGCTTATACCCGCAGTCCTTATTAGCTTTGGGGGAGGAGCCCCGGGAAGGGAGGTGTTGAATCTCCAGCATCTGCTTGCCCACCCCCCCCCGCTGGCAATAGCATGGAGGTGACCGACTTCGGCAAATGGCTCTACATCTCAGCCTCTTTCCATAGTGACCCTCCCTCTTCGCTTTGTCTTCTGAAAGTGTGGTCTCCCTGAGCCCCTGGAATGTCAGCCCAGAGACCCTCCACTGCGCATAGCCTGACCCTGGCCCTCCACAGCCGCACACACCCTGCTCCCAAGGCTTACGTGGCTGTGCTTCACTCAGCGCTTGGAGCCACTTAGCCTGGACTGGGGGGGTCCCCTTCCATGGGGACTGCAGGGGGTGGGGAGGAGCCCCGCAGTCCGCCCTCCCTCTGTCAGCAGTGTCACCTCCCCTCCTGCTTTTCTCAGTGCAGGGGGTGGGGTGTCCTGAGATTTATTTCTTAAACTAGTAATACTAATATGCATCATTTTACTTTTTTATTATGCAAAAAATGTAAACGGAAGAGTATAACAAACTTCCATGTACCTACTTAACAATTAATGTAACTCCTAGGCATTACTAATCTGTTTTTTAAAATCAAAAATGCATGCATCTGGTACCAAATTCAGTGCAAAGTCCCTCTCCTCCCCACCCCTCCTTCCTGGGAGCAGCAGCTGTCACAGCCTGGAGCTGTCTTGTGCTTGCAGGAGCATGTAAAGGTGCATGTGTCCTTTTTATTACAGTGGTGCGTGTTTGTTTTATATAACGCATTTATATAGCTTACTCGCTGTGTCCTGATGCCATTCTCAGTATACCACCAATATAGGTGCATTTAATCCTCCTGACAGCCTTATCAGGTGGGCGCTGCTCAGATCCCCAGGTACAGAGAGGTTTACAGCTCCCTGACATCACACAGCGGTACCTACTGCAGGTGGGACTTGAGCCCACACAGCCCAGGACCAGAAGCCACGCTCTCAGCCACCCCTTTCTGCTGCCTCTCACATTGCACCTACTGCCTTTACCTCAGGTTTGTTTTCTCCACCAATTACACAATCCATTCAACAAATCGTTTGTGTGCATACCTGGTACTTGACACCGTACCTGTGGCAGCGACAGACAAAACCGATAAGCATTTCTGCCTTCCTAGAGTTTACATAGTAGTAGGAAAAACAGACAGCAAATGATACAAATGCATAGTACATGCATTTGATGGTGAGTAGTGCGCTGGAGAAAAATAAAGCAGGGAAGGAGGGTAGGAAGTGGAAAGGGTTGCAGTTTTCTGTAGGTGGCCGTGGATGTGACTTTGAGTGAAGGGCCTGAGGGAAGTGAGCTCTATGGCTTCTGGGGAAGAACATTCCCGGCACAGGAACAGCCAGTGCAAAGGCTCCTGTTGCAAGCTGAGCAAGGCAGCCCCTGTGGCTGGGGTGGGGGTGGAGGAGATGAGGTCTCAGAGGAAACGGGCACTGAGGGCTTCTGTGTGGGCTTCCCGGAAGAGCTTCTGTGTGCCCTGCATGAGAAGGGGCTCCTGGGAGGCTCATGGGCAGGAACCACCACTTCATCCGTCTTAGGTTGTCACAGGTTCACCCGGCCTTCAGAGTGGAGAACACCGGGCAGCGGGGCCGAGGGGAAGCAGGAGATGGCCCTGCTGGCCCTGTCGCCCCCGGGTGCCAGGCAGGGGAGGGTGGCAGCTGGCGGAGGGGTGGGGCTTGTCCCATCGCCCATCGCTTCCTTCTTTGAATAACTAACTGCCGGGTATGTGACACGCTATCGTTTATTTAACCAACCTCCAGATGGACACGTTGCTTGTTTTCAGTCTTTTGCTATTCCAGACCGCAGCAAAATACTCTTCTATGTACGTCCTGGAGAAATTCCTTAGAAGTGAAATTGCAGGATCTAAGGGAGTTTACACTCCCCCGGGCGGTGCATGAGAATCATCAGGTGGGAGCTTCAGTTCACGCCCCAGCGGAGGGGACAGGTGGGGGGTCCGGAGGGGACAGGTGGGGGGTCCGTGGGCTGGAGGCAGGTGCCGCAGCCCCGTCCAGTGGGCCCCTCGTAGACCACAGCACTCAAGGTGGGTGCTTGTTGGAGGCACAGCCAGAGTTCAGGAGCCGCTGGAG
The DNA here is from genome assembly GCA_004024925.1 of Scalopus aquaticus. NCBI lineage: Eukaryota > Metazoa > Chordata > Mammalia > Eulipotyphla > Talpidae > Scalopus > Scalopus aquaticus. The sequence continues at coordinate 78,344 of PVIJ01003325.1, read as the reverse complement.
TCGGTGGGGCCTGCACCTTTGGGGGTTCAGGGCACCAGTGAGGAGGATCTTATAGCTGCCTGCTACAGAATCACCATGCTGCAGGGCCTTGAGTAACCAGGAGTGTGTCCCGAGGTGCAGAAGTAGGGCAGGCGCAGTGGCCCAGTGCCTTCACCATGTCCATCTAAGTTCCCATCTCTGAGGTGATTTCCAACCCCTGCAGTGCTCTGATTCTCCAACACCAACTAGGTGTTCAGGCCTTCAGTTCTGGAACTCTATCCGGATTAACACCAACCTCAGTCCCACAAGACTCCCCACTTCAGAGGCCAGGCACAGGTATCCCAACCAATCCCCTCCTCAGGGCCTGTATTCACTAGACCGACTCACAGAACTCAGGAGAGCCCCTGACTTACAAGTGCTGTTTTATGACAGGCTACAACTCTGGACTGCCATAGGGAGAGATGCATAGGGCCAACCCAGAAGCTTTCCAAATTTAGTGGTATGAAAATTTTGTGGTCTCAATCTCTAGGCCCTCCCCTTCCTGGAGGTCAGTGGGTGGGGTGAAGTTCTTTACATTAACCACTTATCATTCTGGTGTCCAGCCCCACCCTAAGGCTATCTAGATCTTTCCCCAGCCTCCTCATTAGCATCTGTCATGGAAGGGGGCTTCTTATTCATAACAAAAGACATTCCTGCTCCTTGGGAAATTCCAAGGGTTTTTGGAGCACTGTGCCTGGCACTGGGGACAACCAAGACCATCTCTAGCTCTTGTTGTGCTGTACCTTCTGCTGTGCCGCACTGGTTCCTGCAGGATCCTCTGCCACGGGCTGCCCTTGGCAACCATGACTGGATATAATAGCCCTGTCCTTTCTTCTGGTGGACCTGAGTGGGTCAGGTGTCTGACCTTAGCGGGTGCTGTCAGGTGCTGATTAGTTCGAGGTGGGGTCTGTGATGTAATCATTGGGGAGGGGGGTGGTATTGCCATTGGCTTAACTCATCCCAGCCCGCCCCTGATGCTGAAGGCAGGCTTAGCACCCCCTGATCTCAGTGTCCTGTGAGAAACGTGTTGCACCCCAACAAAGATGGCTTCTGCTGGTGGGGAGAAAGGGAGATGGGATCCAGGTCAGCCAGCAGCAGAGTCCACTGGGAGAAGCAAACTCACACAGGGGTGGCGGCCTTGCCACCCTCTCCACCCGGCTCATGTCCTTTCCTCTGCTTCTTCCAACTGCTCCTCAAAGTCTTACCAATGATGGAGTCAACATAATACCTTTAAAAGTTTTCTCAGGTGGGGGCACGATGTGTTCTGCCGCCACCCCCATTCTGTGCTTATACTCCTGGAAACTGTGTAGACGAAGGCCGAAACCCGGTCTGCAGAGTTCTGGGCAGAGCCTCCACTGGCTGGACACCAGATTCCCAGCTGCAAGCAGGGGCTGGACAGAGTCGAGGTTTCCACATGGGAGTTTCTTAGGGCCTTGACAGATACCTTCTTTGCTTTTATTAGCATGTAAATACCTACAGAAAGTGCACATATTATAAAAGCAGGGCTCAGGGCCTTCCTGGTAGCATAAGGGTTAAAGTCTCAGCGCTATCAAGCTATCAGCAGCCACTGCAGCATGAATTAGATCCCTGGCCAGGGAGCTTCCCACATGGTGCAGCAGACCTCTCTTGCCTCGCCCGCTGCTCCCCTCAGCATTGCATTTCAGTAGCTCCTTCTGTTTTGCTCCCCAGTCTGGTGAATCCTCTCACTCCCCACTCCTCTGGCCTACACCCCAGTTTTTGTATGCATAAATATATAAAAATCAATTTTTATATTAAAAAAGCACGGCTTAATATATTTTCACAAACTTAACGCAATGGTGGGACTAGCACCCATACCAAGAACCTCCCTGTTGGCACAGCGGGTTAAGCGCAGCGCTGTGGAGCTGTCGGCAGCTGTGGCATGAATTCAGTGCCCAGCCAGGGAGATTCCCACATGGTGAAGCAGACGTCTCCTCTCTCCCCCACTGCTCCCCTCAGCAGTGGATTTTGGTCAGTCTGCCTGTTCTGCTCCCCACTCTGTCTCTGGTGAACCCTCTCACCGCCCCACACCTCAGGCCTGTACCCCAGCTTGTATGCATCAATAAATAAATATTTTTTTTTTAAAGAGAAAAGAATCTCTAGAGCATGACATGCACCCTCCAAGCCGGCCGTGTTCTAATTATCCCAGGGAAAACCATTAACTTGACCTGTTGCACCATAGTTTTACCTCATTTTTTAAAAACATCATATAAATGGGATTGAATCATACAGCATGTATTGTTTGGAGTCTGGCTTCTTTTCTCAGCATTATGACTCATCTACACGATATATGTAGTTGTAACTCGTTCTTTCTCATTCTTGCAAAGTATTCTATCCAAGTTATTTTAATGTTAAACATAAAGGAGTGTACAGGCTGTTGTACAGCTAGTTCCCTGTAATCAGCAGGACAAGTATGTGAAATTGTTTTGTTTTTGTTTAGAATGAGGTGGCTAATCAGATGACCTTGGTTGACCTTGGTTAGCACATAAGTTGGGAACATAGGAAAATGAATTATTACATAATGCATGCCATCTGTGGAATAGACACAATCTTTCAAAGTAGGAATCATAAAGATAAATAAAAACAGAGATGCTTTATGGTAGAAATATTGAGGCCCTGATTGATTGATTGATTCATTCATTCATCAAATATTCATCAACTGCACTTATATGCCTGGTATTCAGTATTTGGATTTCTCCTTCCTCCTAACTAATTAGTTGAATCTTAGCATCTAATGACAAGTGGGTAAAGATGGATCTTAGATAAAGTCAAACAATTTGTAAACTGAGTAAGAGGAGTTCCTTTAAAGAATTTTTAAGCAACATTCTTTTCCCCTCATAAGTAAAAGGAAGAAATCAGAAAGTTTCTTTATAGAATCCTCCCACTAACCACTGGTGATGTCCCAAAATGTACCCTCCCAGACTTGTGTATGCAAATCTACCTGTTGGGGGAAAAGGACTTGCTGAACAAACTCCACAGATAGGTTTTATGGGCCCCATCCCCACTTCAGAGTAAAGAAATCCCAGAGACCCCCAATGCCCACGTGTCTGGTTATCTACCAAACCGGGCTGCTTAACTCCACCCTCAGTTCCCAGCATCCTCCCTTTGGTGGTGATGACAGTATGAGAATTGTAGTTCTTGGTATCTTGGATCTCTTTGGTCTGAGGTAGTGGTGGGGTCCATAAAACCTGTCTGTGGAGTTTGTTCAGAATGCCCTTTTCCCCCAACAGTACCTGCCTATTACACTGGTTAACAGTGAGATCATTACTGACTTAAAAAAGGCCCTAATCTGTAGTATCTTGGTGTGCTGAACATGAACATAACCTTGAAAATTTTTTATTAGCTCTCGTTTAGAAGATATTTCATATAATTCATTTTATGTTTCACCATGTAAATTGATCCAGTAGGACTGCAACAACATCCTAAATCAGCCTAGAATGATGTTATATTGCATCACATTGCATAATACCATCATGCACACATCATCCAGAGTTGATTGCATCATTTTCTGATGCAATGCAATACTACTGCCAAGTGGCTGCTGAAGTAAGCTGACTTCAGCAGTGCACTATATAAAGCCCTGTCAGAAAGGCTGAGCATTGAAAATATTTCAGACTTTGTGCGAGACAGTTTAAGCTACTGTTATATGGAACTGTTATTATTTTATCCATTTAGGCACAATACAGACCAGTAATGCCTCAAAAGTGTGTTGATAGCGAGGACAGTTTCTGCTATATGTGTGGGGAAGTGACATTTGCCAACCAGAAGAAAAGTATCACTTCTCAAGTGAAGAAGGCTTATCACCTTTACTTTGGATGCAAGGTTGTGACCAAGATAAGCCTTGGGCCCCGCATCTATGCTGTGCTACATGTACAACACAGCTTTCACAGTGGTTCAATGGCAAAAGACCTTCAATGCCGTTGGCAGTCCCCATGGTGTGGAGCGAGCCAGGCAATCACATCAAAGACTGTTACTTTTGCTTGATTCCTCCTCTTTCCGGCGGAATAATGAAGCAAAAGAAGTCGAGAATAGTCTACCCAAACATTCCGTCTGCATTGAGATGACCGGTTCAACAACTTGCTGCAGGGTGATGCGAAACAAGCATGGAATGCTTTTTGCCTAGTATCTACAAACTTTCTTGGGAATGTTAGGGCAGAAAACTACAAGGAACTAGTAGAAGACATGCTGATGCAGTATCAGGAACTTGGCTGCAATGTGTCTCTAAAGATCCACTTCCTTCATTCCCATCTGGATTTCTTCCCTGAAAACTGTGGTATGGTTAGTGATAAACGTGGCAAACGTTTTCATCAAGATACCGCATCAGGGCCTCCCTGGTGGCGCAGCGTTTGGGCGCTGCGCTGTGGAGCTGTCGGCAGAGCGTGATGCGAGTTCGACACCTGGCCGGGGAGAATCCCACATGGTGTGGCAGACCTCTCCTGCCTCACCCGCTGCTCCCCTCAGCAGTGTATTTCTGATCTGCCTGTTCTGCTTCCCACTCTGTCTCTGGTGAACCCTCTCGCCGCCCACACCTCTGGCCTGTACCCCAGCTTGTATGTATGAATAAATAAATCTTTAAAAAAAAAAAAGATACCGCATCAATGGAACAAAGATACAGAAAATGGTCCACTACAATGCTGGCTGACTGCTGTTGGACACTCCCCAGAGATGCTCCTGAACAGCTGTATAAGAGACAAGCGAAGAAATCTAAGAAGTAGTCTATGACTTGATTTTTTACAGGTATTAACTGTATGCCTATTATTATTGGCATGCATTTCGTGATGTAAACATCAATTTATTGCAGATTACAAAAAAAAAAAACTAGAGCCAAAATTAGAATTTGACTGTCATATTCGTGTTGAGCACATACAAATTGATAGGAAATGACTAATTTTATTTCAGTGATATGACTTTTGTAAAAGTTTGTTGACCAGTTATCTATCAGTCAATGAAATGATTTTGTATCTGTTGCATAACCGTCACTTAAAAAGACTTTTATTTTTTTTTAAAGATTTATTTATTTTTGCATACAAGCTGGGGTACAGGCCAGAGGTGTGGGGCGGTGAGAGGGTTCACCAGAGACATAGTGGGGAGCAGAACAGGCAGAGTGACGGAAATATACTGCTGAGGAGAGCAGCCAGCGAGGCAGGAGAGGTCTGCTGCGCCATGTGGGAATCTCCCCCGCAGGGTATTGAACTCTACAGCGCAGCGCTTAACCTATACACCACCAGGGAGGCCCCAGACTTTATTTTTTAGAGCAATTTTAAGTTCACAGCAAGATCCAGAAAGTACAAAATGTTCTCACGTACCCCATCCCCCCCAAACCCCTCCCTCCGACACATCCCCCTGCACTGTGAACATTCCAGATCAGAGAGGTACCTTTATTACAACTGCTGAACCTACACTGACACATCACCCAAGTCCACAGTCTATATTAAGTTTCATTCTTGGTGTTGTACATTCTGTAGTTTGGACAAATCTATAATAGCGTGCATCCACTGCTGATAGTATCGTACAGAGTAGTTTTATCTTTTCTGTATTGTACACAAATTGTATTAAAGTTTCTTTCCATTAAAGGTTTTATGTTTTGTCTTGATGCAGTGAATGGCAGAACCTATTTAGAGAGGGCAGGTTCTGGGGTGCCCCTCTCCTTGACCTGTAATAGATTTACTGTCCCAAGAATCCTTGTGCTCTAACTTTTCATCCTTCCCTCCCCCAACCTGTGGTAACCACTGATCTTTTTACTATCTTCTGTTAGTGGACAGAATGAGGAGCACCCCAGGACCCCCAAACCTGTCTACTCAAAATGGGTTCTGCCATCCACCGCATCAAGACAAGCATACTCTATGTGAACAAGACCTTCAATGGAAAAGCACTTTAATACAATTGGTGTGCAATAGAGAGAGGAGATGGGAAAGAATAGTTAAAATAGTTTCCAATTAAACTCACAGGGTTACCCAGCCCTTCATGGGTAGATGCCCAGCCATATAGGGCTGGCCCAAAGCAGTATTGCTGAGGCCCGAAAGTTTGCCACAAGCCTAAGGCACCTTCTAGTGGGGACCCGTAGGAAAGGGGCAGAAGGGGCCAGACAAGTCTGGAAGGAAAGGAAAAAAATCAAAATCAAGATAAAGACTGCCATTGTCACCCTCTCCATGGGGTCTCTTTACCCACATCTGTTTTTTTTAAAAATTTGTTTATTTATGCATACAAGCTGGGGTGTAAGCCAGAGGTATGGGGCGGTGAGAGGATTCACCAGAGACAGAGTGGGGAGCAGAACAGGCGGATCGACTGAAATCCACTGCTGAGGGGAGCAGTGGGCCAGGCAGGAGAGGTCCTCTGGGCCATGTGGGAATTTCCCCGGCCGGGTATTGAACTCACGTCGCAGCTGTGGACAGCTCCACAGCACTGCGCTTAACCCATTGCCCCACCAGGGATGCCCCTTTACCCACATCTGTTTCAAGTATCTCCTTCCATGTCCCCCATGTCCCTGGTACAAGTCCAAAGCCAGGAAGCAAGTGTGGCTGCATTTTCACCTGTCTCTGCTCCATGCGCTTCCTCCAGTCTTCTTTCTCCTTATTTCTCTGCTTCTCCCCCTCTTCTTCCTTTTTTTCTTCCTCTTCTTCTACCTTCCAGTCCTTTTCCCAGTCTTTTCTACTTCACCTCCCTGCCCAGCTCCACCCTTCCTTAGGGGGGGACAGGGTAACTGGAACTTCCCCTTTCCCTTGAGTTTTCACTGTTATTTCTCCACAGTTTTGCCTTTTCCAGAATGTCATATAGTTGGAATCATATTGTCGATTGACTTTTTCAGATTAACTTCTTTCACTTAATAATGTTTGGTTTTGTTTAATAGTGTGTTGAATATATGTTTTCATATCAATATATAGTCTTCTAATGCCTAATGCTCCTTTTGTCTAATATTTCATTGTATGCTATCCACTTATGTCCTGTTTTTAAGTTTTAAATTGTTTGTTGTTTTCGTTTTTGTTTTGTTTTGTTTTTTTGCTAATAAAATAGTGTTGCAGAGGACAGCCTTGTGGGTAAGTCTTTGTGCACAATTTAGTTATTTCCTTAGGATAAATTCCTGGACTTGGTATTACCACTACAAAGGTTTTGCTCCATTCAAGGTTTTTGAAAAGTGTTGCCAAATTGCCCTCCAGAAAATTTACACCAATTTATAGTCTACCCAGTAGGATACGTAAGGTGTTCCCCCACACTCTTGCCAACTCTGAATGTTATCAAGATTTTTAATCTTTGCCAGCTTAATAGAGAAGAAATGCTATTTGTTTTAATTTATATTTATTTGAGTATTAAAGTTTTATGAGTTTCCATAAACCATATTGGTAATTTGTCTTTCTTCGAGTTTTTTCATGATATTTTCCATTTTATACTTTTGAGTTGAACATCTTTGTATTATAGCTTTATTTTTTTATTTTCTTTTTTTTAAGACTTATTTTATTTATTTATTCATACAAGAGCTGGGGTGTAGGCCAGAGGTGCGGGAGGTGAGAGGATTCTCCAGAAACAAGAGTGGGGAGCAGAACAGGTGGACCTACTGAAATACACTGCTGACAGGAGCAGCGGGTGAGGCAGGAGAGGTCTGCTGCGCCATGTGGGTCAATTCTCTGGCTGGGGATCGAACTTGTGCTGCAGTAGCTGGTGATAGCTTGATAGCATTGAGACTTTAGCCCCTGTGCCACCAAAGAGGCCCTGTATTATAGCTTTATTAAAGTTTTTTTATTCATTTTTCTTTAAAACTTTGTTTTAGCCTACTAAAAGTATATTTATCTTTTTGTATTTTATCTTTTATTATCACTTGCCTTTTATTATACTTCTGTCAAAATAAATTTGCAAATCTGTCTTATGTATAAATTGAAGATATATAATTTATTCTCTTTATAGACAGTAAGTTCAACAATTCCAGTTCAACATAATAATTCCAGGTTCTTTTGTATATCTCCATATTTGTTAGTAAGAACCATTAGTCGTACCTCTTATTTTTTGGGAAGGGGAAACTGAGGCTCAAGGCAAGGCGTGAACTTGCTTAGGTCACTTAAAATCTTTCTGGCACAGCCAAGGCTAAGGATACCCATGGCTCAGGACAGGTCAGTGTGCAAGTTGGGCTAGTCCCCTAACTCCTATCCCTTTGTTATCGGAGGGGACAACAAAGGAAGCTGCCAAATTCTCGTAGTGCCAGCCTTTATGGAAACCAAGTGGGCATAGACTCCCAGTCTTCTGGCCACATTGCTGCTGGGCATTCCAGGACCCTGGAGCCCCGCCAAGGGTGAAAACAGAGCTGCAAGCTCCTGAGCTGCATTCTGCCCCCTCCTCTTAGGTTTGCATCTCATTGCTGGGTTTGCAACATGCCTAATCTCTGTGTGTGCAGACTCAGAGGAGCCAGCTGAGAGGGAGAATTGCCAGAACCTTGGAGTTCTTTGTGAGGCCTTTGGACCACCCCTCCCCCAAGCTCCTTGCTAGGCAAGTAGGGCCAGAGCAGTCTGGAGCTTTACCTGGCCCAGGCCTAGCACAGCCCCCTGGAGATGGAACCAATGAAGGCCATAGCCCTTATTCAATCTCTCTGGTCTTGCCACATCCCATCTTTTTCCTCCCTGCCTCTATCACCTTCGTTACAGACAGAGAGTTGTAATGCACATCCATCATGCAAATCCTGATTCTTCTGGCAGCTGGACTCCTCCAAGAATGGAGAAAATCTGTTTGTGCAGACAGTCAATAAATATGTGTCAAATAATGAGAACTCTGTAAGCCATCATGTTTCCCTTTTTGCATTAGCTGCCAGGAGGCTCAGAATTGAATGGAAAGCTAGAGCACTAGTGATCATACAGCAGATTCTTGGTTTAATGGGCATAACTATTTTTCTGTGAGGCCTCTGTCCTGTGGGAGTGTGTGAGTGTAAAAAATCATCACAAATCTACAATGTGATGAAGGTGGGATGTACTTGAAAAATAAGTCTTCCTCTCAGGCATCTCTAGTTTAAGATGCTCATTTTTCTACAGAAGGATGGTTTTCCCAGGGCCATTTAAGATTTAAAAAATGTCTATGTGCCTCTTTTTCTCTGTCTCTTTCTCTCAGTCTCCCTTTCCCTCCCCTGACCTTTTTTCTCTTCTTTCCTTCATCTCTCCCTTTTCCCCTCCATCCTTTATTCTCTTAATTTTGCCTACTTTCCCTTTTTTTTTTAATCACTCTTTTTAATCACTCTTCCTCTCACTGCTCACCTCTCTCCTCTCACTGCTCACCTTACCCTAGCTTTTATCTCCTTTCTTCCTGGTGGACAATCTGGCATGTATGATTATCTCCATTTTACCAAGAAGGCACTAAGGCCTAAAGAATTTAAGGCACTAAGGCCCATGGTAATACTGCTTCTACTTTACAACTTTTCAGATTCTGACTCCAGTGCCATCTTTCTTGCCACCCACTTTGCGTGGCAGAGATTACTAAGAGAGTGTCCCATGGAGAAGAGGATGGAAAACAACACTCCGCACTCCCTCCTGTGGTCTCTTAGAATTGAGATTCTAAAAGGGCCTGGCAGGACATATTGAGGGAAGGGGGCAGTGAATTCCCCTAAACCCAGGAACATTATGATATGGGTCATTTGGACATATATTCATTGGATAAGTGTTTATTGAGATATATTATGTGCTAGAGACTGGGAGCAGGGTAACGGAGTGAGGCACCTAGGGTGCAAAACTTAAGGAGGCACTCACTCTTAGATGCCAATCCTGCAAGGGCAGGGCCTTGAAAGCAAATGCCTCCTTAAAGTCCATGCCCTAGCATCTTGCTTGTCTGTAGCTTGGCGCTGGTGCCAGGAACTATTACAAGTGTGGGCAATTCAGTGGTGAGCAAAAGGGCCTGCACCATGCCCTTGGGAGCTTACGATCTATTACGGGAAACAGATATTCATGCTAACCAAAGACTGTTCAAGTGTGGCAGGTGCCAGGAGGAAAGGACATGGGGCTAGAAGAGGGTATCATGGGGCGGGGAGGGGGAGGAGTGAGGGGTGAAGGATGGGTAAGGAGTTTTCCACGTGCCTTGCAGGTGTGGGACACAGCAAGTTCACAGGCCTGAGGGTCAGATGAAGCAGGACAGCCCAGTGCAAAATGTCCCAGGCGGCCTATTCTAATCAAGTGCCAGTTTGCAAATAACTCCCTTAAAAAGTAATCCAACCCAATGGAGAGAATTCCAAGGCACCCCATAGCTTTGTTCAGGAAGAAGTCCAGAAACCCTCCTTAGCATCCTCCAAAGTCATGCCTGCCCCTTTAAGGCAGCAATGTCTGTGGTAGAGTATTTGCCACCTTAACCAGAAGACTTGGAAGCACAAGGACATTAAATGACCTAGGACTGCCTGACATTGTGATTATAAGAAAAGTAAAGATTGACATTGAGATGAATGACATTCAGAAGCCAGGTTTCTGCCTTAAGGCTCCCAAACCTTGGAATTTCTTGAGTGTAGGGTGCCATAACGGTGTCTTTTGTTAGGTTAATGAGGTGTCTTTTGAAAGCACCGAAGGGTGAGGGCTGTTGCTTAGAAAACCCACCGTGTGATTAGCCAGTTGGAACTTCCAGCTCCACCCCTGACCTCTGGAAGGGAGAGGGGTTGGAGTTATGATGGCCAGTAGGTTAACCAGTCTTATCTCTGTAATGAAGCCTCCATCGAAAACCCAAAAAGACAGGGTTCAGAGAGCTTCCCGGTTGGTGGACATAGGGAGACTTGGGGAGAGTGGGGCATCTGGAGAGGGCATGGAAGCTGTCACCCCATCCCACATACTTTGCCCTGGGTATTGCATCTGTTTGGCTGTTCCTGAGTCATATCCTTCTATAATAATAAACTAGTGACCTAGTAAGTAAAATGTTTCTGAGTTCTGTGAAGTTTTCTAGGAAATTCACCCTGTCTAGGAGTGGATCTTGGCAACCCCTAATTTATAGCCAGTGGTTCAAAAGCACAGGTAATAACCTGGACTTTCAGTTACCATCTGAGTTGGAGGGGGTCCTTGGAACCTCCAATTTGTACTAGACTGGGGAGCACAGGCATCTTTACTGGGGGCTGGGGGGAGGGGCAGTCTTAACAAACTGAACCACTAACATGCGGAATCTGATGTTTTGTCCAGGTCGACAGTGTCAGAATTGAGCTGAAATCTCAAACACTCAGCTGGAATTTGGTGATTGCTTGCTCGTGGTCCTTACCTCCCCTCTCCCAACGACAGACACACGTTGGAAATTGGGTCTAGGAACTCATTTAGGCTGTCATAGCATTATGCCATGGGTGGGGGAGGGATGCTTCAACAGCAAACACTGACTTCTCACAGCTCTGGTGGCCTGCAAGTCTGCGCTGAAGGTATGGGCCAGTTCTGTTCCTGGTGCTTGCTCTCTCCTGGTTTGTAAGCTGGTGCCCTCCTGCTGTCAGGGGCAGGGAGAGCCTGGGTGCTCTTCTCCTTTATAAGGGATTAGGGTCCCACCCTTGTGACTCAACATAACCTTCTGTTCTCACAGACCTGTCACCAGATACTTCGAGGATTATGGACTCAGACTGAGAATTTAAGGGAAACACAAACATTCAGTTCTTTTTATTTTGTAAGATTTATTTATGCATACAAGCTGGGGTGCAGGCGAGAGGTGTGGAGTTGAGAGGATTCACCAGAGACAGAGTGGGGAGCAGAAAAGGCAGACTGACTGAAGTACACTTCTGAGGGCAGCAACTAGCGAGGCAGGAGAGGTCTGCTGCGCCATGTGGGAAGCTTCCTGGTCAGGGATCAAACTCTTGCTGCAGTGGCTCCAGGTATTCCCCACAGTGCTGGGCTTAACCCATTTTGCCACCAGGGAGGCCCCAGCTGCCCAAGGCCGGTCAGTGGGATTGGAACCAGGCGGTACTGCTCAGGACCTTGACCTGCTAACCACTAGATTTCTCTGCCTTCGGTTGGGCTGTGTGTGAATGACTGTGTGCGAATGGCCCCGTGTAAGTGAGAAGCGGTCCTGGGATGGAGGTGCTCAGTGATCCTTTACTAACCCATAGGGCCTTGCCCCGCCGGCCGGCTGGACGTGTGGGCTGAGGTTTGAACCCACACCTGGGCGATCCTTTCTGAAGAGGACAGTGCTGAGGCTGTAGCCTGGAGGTGAAGCACGTCTGCAATACGATGCATGCATTTGGAGGGAATCTCCTGTTTTTAATTTACTCAGGACGTCCCCTGGTCCAGTCTAGATTCCGTGAGGAATGGACTGCATGACCTTGGACAAGTCACTTTACATCTTCCAGACCTAGGTTGTTCCCTCCCTGACCCCAACTCCTGGCCAGGGGCTGGAGGCCATTCCGTGAGTTATGATATCCACCTAGCACCAAGTGTGGAGCCCCTTGCTAGGTCCACAACCTAGCGGGGAGGTCTAGGCGGGGAAGGGGGTGGTGGGCTTGCAGCGAGCGGCCCCCTGGCGAGTTGGGTGTGAGCTCTGGTAGCACCGCAGGCCGCTGCAGCCCTGCGGAGTCCGCGGCCCGAGGCGGGGGCTAGCATGCCGCGGGGGGCAGTTCCCACAATTTACAGTCCTGGTCGCCACGGTTGCCGGCCCCGCCTGGCCACAGGACCCAGCCTTCCCCGAGCTATCACCCGCAGGAGACGCCCGCCCGGCGCCCCCGGGCCCGCGTGGGGGCCGAGCCCCGCGGGAGGGGCTGGAATTCCTTCCAGGCGGGGCCCCCTCCCGGCCGTCAGCCAACTGCGTGCCCCCGGGGCCGGCAAGAAGCCACATGCCCCCGCAAGGAATGCCGGGCCTGGCGGGCGGGGGGCGGGCGCTGGGCAGGGCCGGGCCGGGCAGGGCAGGGAGCTCCCCGCCGGGAAGGTTGGTGAGAGGGAAAGAGCGAGCCCGCGCCCTCCCGGCTCCCCGCGCCCTGCCCGTGCGCCGCCCCGGCTTGACCGCGGGATCTTGCACTTTCCCAGCCGGACACGCGGACGGGACGACCCGCCGACTCCGGGGGCGGGGGCTGCCCGGAGCGCTGGGGCGGGGCGGCTCGGCCGGGCCGGGGCAGCCCGCGCCCCCTCCGCGCGCCCCCGGCCCCCGCCGGCTCGGAGGAGGGGGCAGGCCGTCTTGTTTCCCCACACCCCTCCCAGCAGCCGCTGGCTTTGGGGCCCCGGTGGGGAGCAGCGGGCTGATTAGCCGAGGAGCAGGGGTGTGGCCAGCGGGGCCCCGGGTAGTGAGTCACACACGCTGCTCGCCCAGTCCTGGGGCCGAGCGCGGTCCCAGTCCGAGCTTCGAGCTTCGAGCTGCCCGGCCTGAAGAGTGTCCCCGGGCTTGGCATGAGGACCCTGGGGTGCCGAGGGAGGGGCTGACACCCAGCACGGTGGTGGAGGCGGGCGGTAAGCAGTGGGCTGGGAAGACTGCCCTAGAGAAAGTGGGGTGGGGCTCTGAGTCAGGGCTGGCCTGCCGGCCCCCACCGGGACCCCCAGGCCCCGCCTGTACCTGCTCTGAGCTGGCAAAGCGGGCCTGGCTGCATTCCCTGGCAGCCTCTGGGTGAGGGGCTGCGCAGCCAGGCACTGAGGCCATTTCGTGGGCCCGCCCACCCTGGGCCCAGCTGGACTCGAGTAGATCCCTCCCCTGCTCCCCACTGCAGTTTTGTGGAGCGGCTACTGTGCTTCCTCGTGTCCATTGCCCTTTGGTCTTGGGGTCCAGACTGTACTTTCCAGTCCTGCCTGCTGGCCTAAGCTGTCCCTCAGCCCCTGACCCCGTGGGGCTGGTGGCTCCAGCCATCCCCAGGACCAGCCCGGGATAGAAATGGCATTTCCTCTTGGCCCAGCTACAGCTGTTTTTGTTGTCTGTGTTCTCAAGCGCTTCCTCTGGGGATGGCAGGGAGGGTAACCAGACTCCACAGGACCCCCGCTTGCCCTCTCCCCCTCTCACCCCTCTTCCCTGTCTCTTTGATCCTCTTCCTGTGCTGGTCCCGCCTTCAGCGTCCCCAGGACAGAATGACTGAGAACATGAAGGAGTGCTTGGCGCAGACCAAGGCGGCCGTGGGGGATATGGTGACCGTGGTGAAGACCGAGGTCTGCTCGCCACTCCGAGACCAGGAGTATGGCCAGCCCTGGTGAGGCCCCGTGTGGGGACAGGAGCGGGGGACGGGGCATGGCTGGGCTGGGTTGGTTGGAGACCCTGGGGAGAGCCCCTTTTCTGCCTGCCTCCCTTAACCTGCTCTGGGCAGCTGAAGGCCCAGAAGTGAGCTCAGGCTCTCGATAGCCCTGGTGACCCAGGAGGTCCTGGGTTCAGGTCTCCGCTGCTATTTCCACTACCCCTGCACTGGACAGACAGGCCGACTGGGGCTTCTCTGCCTTCTCCACGTCCCCATGACATCCTGGCCAGGTCCTCAGGTCCTCAGCTCCTCTGCCCACTGGCCTCTTGCTCCCTGATGGCTTCTTTGCTTTGTTTACTGGCCCCTTTCCTGGCAGCTCCAGGAGACCAGATCCCTCAACCATGGAAGTGGACCCCAAGAAACTGAAGGGGAAGCGTGACCTCATCATGCCCAAGAGCTTCCAGCAAGTGGACTTCTGGTGTAAGTGGACCTTGGGGCTCTTCCTGGGCTGCCCCTCCCTTTGCCTCCCCCCCCATCTCTGTGTAGGGATTTGCAGAAGTAACACACGCCCGCCTGTTATGGACCAGACCCCGGCCCAGGGCTCGTTCAGCCTCACCATTGGTCACTGAAGTGGCCATTAGTGGCCAGGTGAGGGTACTGAGGCGGGGTGTGGGTTAAGCACCTGCCCCGGTCTCCCAGCCCACATGTGCTTCATTGCCTTTCAAACGCAGGCCCATCTGACTGCAAAATCAGGCTCTTTCTGCTCCTTTTTTCAAACTTGAAATGAAGGGAGCTACTGGCTTCTTTAGTCTGGGTAGACGCATTCTTTGAGCCTCTAGGGAGAGACATGGTTTTTGCTGCTGAAAACCCAGTGGCCTGTGGCTGACTGGGGTGGAGCCAGGGCTGGGGCTTCTGTGCAGTATGTTTTCCTCAGGTCTGCGCTGGTCTCGGGGTGGGCTCCCCATCCTTCCCTCAGCCACCTGCATGGGGGTCCTACCTCCTGGCAACAACTAAGGCTCTTTCCTCTCTCCTTCCCTCCAGTCTGTGAATCCTGCCAGGAGTACTTTGTGGACGAATGCCCCAGCCACGGCCCCCCCGTGTTTGTGTCTGACACGCCAGTGCCCGTGGGTATCCCCGACCGGGCTGCCCTCACCATCCCGCAGGGCATGGAGGTGGTCAAGGAGGCCAGTGGCGAGAATGACGTGCGATGCATCAACGAGGTCATCCCCAAGGGCCGCATTTTTGGCCCCTACGAGGGGCAGATCTCCACCCAGGACAAATCAGCTGGCTTCTTCTCGTGGCTGGTGAGTGTGCCCCGGCTGTTCCATGAGAGGGTGCTGACAAACACACAAGGAAACCAGCAGGGGGAGCTGTGCTCTGGCCCAAGCATTTTTCACTCCAGACTTGTGGATCATGGCTGTTGCTGTCCCCTTGCTGGAGCAGAGCGGCTGTGACCCTTGGTGGGCAGGGGCCCTGGCAATCGTCAGCAGAATCAGTGGTGGGGCAGTTTTCCCATGAATCCTCGTGTGTGTCTGGCCAGCCATTCGTGGCGTGAAGGAAGGGCTTACCCAAGCCCTGGCCTGGCGAGAGTGACTTGTTGCTGGGGTTCAGGGATGCAGAGCGTGACATTCAGCTGAAGCCCCAGCAAGCCCAGGTGCTAGAGCTAAAGCCTTCAGCATAGTAGACGTGGGCCCTGCCCTCAGGGAGCGGCCACTCTGGTCTGGAGAACAGGCATTCGACAAGTGTGCACATGTGTGGCAGTTGCTACTGATGGGGAGTCCTGGATGCTCCGGGCACGGGGAGATAGCTCATCGAGCTCAGGGACTGGGGGGAGCCCGAGTTCAAAATTTCAGCCGGCTGTGCTCTTTACTGTCTAATGTGATCTTGGACGTGTCACTTAGCCGCTGTGCCTGTTCCGTAACAGGATAATCAAGGGTGAGGGTGAAGATTAAATGAGTCAATGCTGTAACGTGCTTAGACTCACTTGCCCTTGGCATCAGGTATTATTGCTGCCGCTGTGCTGGTGGCAGCGTTGGGCAAGGTTCCCTTTAACTGAAGAATCAGTAGCAGTTAGTGGAATGGGGGTGGGAAAGTGCTCCACGCAGACAGAAGAGCAGCGAGAGAGGGCTCAGAGGAGTCTCTAGCATGATGCCAGCAATGAGCTGCGAGGCAGAGGGGCAGGAAATCATCAGGAGAGGGAGACATATTGGGTCATGCGGGTTCCTGGCCAAGGCAAGCCCATCTTCATCCTGGGGGCCAGGAGCCCGCCACTGCATTCCCAGTAGGGGTTGTAGGGTGTAGAACAGGATTCCAGGTAGGAGGCTGGGTTGGGGCTTCAGGCGAGAAAAGGTAGTGGCTTAAGCTCAGGTGCTATGGGTGCACTGGAGAGAGACTTAGGAGGGAGAATTCTCAAGATTCATTGATAGAATGTGGAGGTGAGGAGGAAAGGCTTTCAAAGATGTGAGGAGGAAATGCTTATCAGACAGACCTCAGAGCCAAGCTTGAACAGAGCTGGGCAGAGTGGGACAAGAGAAAAAGGTGGGCTTGGGGGTAGGAAGGCTCTTCATTACTCATTAAATAGGCACTCTTGAGGGTCTCCTTCGGGCCGGGCTCTCGGCTGGCTTGGGATTTGTCAGTGGACCAGATCAGACTTTAATTCTGTCCTCATAATTTTACTGAGGGGGAGATGGAAGGAATCAAAGAATAAGACAAATATATGTGAAAATGGGATGATGGCAAGACGGTGAGAGTAGGGGAACTGTGAAGGAGCAGGGGACTCGATGTGGCCAGAGGTGGGGGAAGGCTTTCTGATGGTGGAGCTGTGGTTGAAGGAAGAGGGCGCACTCAGGTGGAGGTGGGGACGGCCTTCCAGATGCTGCACAGCGTGGCCCTGTGGCGGGGGTGGGAGGGCTTGGGGGGGGCAGGCGCCTTTGAGCAGCAGGAAGAAGGTCGGTGTGCCGGACGGAGCGCCGCGCTACACCCGGGCCTGGAGGGGATGGAGGCTTGGCCACATAGGGCCAAATTGGGACTTTGTTCTTTATTTTAAGAACAATGAGGAGCTTTCATGCATGTTTTAAAAGGCAGCTTTGGCTGCAGTCTGGAGAAAGGTTGCGGGGGAGGGGGCATTCGTCAAGAATGGGTGCCCACACCAAGGTTAGAGCTCTGTGGCCAGTCTCTAGGTTGGCCATGTGGAGGCTTGGGCTAGGCTGGGGCAGAGACATGGAGACAAGTGAACTGGTTTGTGAACCATTTCAGAGATGAAAGAGACTGGAATGAAATTAGACTAATTGGCCCAAGCGAGGGAGAGGTGAGTGTCCAGGGCACTCTCTGAGTTCTTGCAATTGTCCCCTCCCGGTGGGGCGGTGCTGGCACCTCTCTGAGCAATGGGCAAGGCTGGAGGGCACTGGGTTGAGGGATGGATCCTGATTTGGTTTTGGACTTGTTGCACGTGGAGTGATATCAGGGAATTGTGTTGAGCAGGCAGTTGGATAGATGGGTTTGGAGGTGTCACCTGTGAGTTACCGGTGCTCAAGTGTCTGGAGGGCCGACCCTGGGGAGAGCACCCCCGAGTGGCAGGTGGAGAGGGCCTAGGACTCAGCATTGAGGAACTTCAGTAGTCAGTGGTCCAGAAGTGGGGCTTGGTCCTGCAAGGGAGACAGAAAGAGCAGCTCGAGAGATGGGGAGACCAGAATGGCCAACGGTGACCAGTTTGCTGCGCAGGCAGCAAGAGAATGGCTCAGCATGCCAGAAAAGTCATCAGAGACTGGAGCAAGAGCTGTTACCAGGAGATGGAGGTTCTCAAGCTCCTCCCTCCCCCACTGCTGTGACATTGGAGATGTCTGGAGACGTTTTGGCTGTCACAGCACCGGATGGGAATGTTCCACCAGCATCTGGAAGGTCGAGGCCGGAGATGCTGCTGAACATTTACAAGACCCAGGACAGCCTCCCACAACAAAGAACGCTCTAACTTCAACTGTCAATAGGTTTGTGGCTGAGAAGGCCCGCGGGGGTGTAGTGGGACAGACCTTACCGGAACGTTTTGACCAAGCCTGTCACTTCCCAGTCAGTGTTGATTAGCGCTAGGCCAAGAGAGCTTTGTAAGTTCCTGTATATTTGCTCTTCCTCCACTGTTGTGAGTCTCTGCCCCCAAAACAGTGGAATTTCCTAAGTGTGGAGAATGTTAATAAAAAAACCTCTTGTTATGTTAATAAGGTGATTCTGGGAACCCCCCAAGGATGTCCCTTCCCTTAGCCCCCAGCCTCTAGGGAGGGCAAAGAGGCTGGAGGTTGGTTCGTGCTCTAATGACTGTGGGCTCATCAGGCATGCCTCTGTCATGAAGTCTCACAAAGACCCAAGAAAACAGCATTTGGAGAGGTTCCAGGTTGGAGATTGCAACTGGGAGCCCCCCACCTCTCAACCCGCACCATGCCCTCTGCACGGCTTCCATCTGGCTGTTCCTGAATCACATGTCGTTGTAAGACAGTGATCTAGTAAAGTGTTTCTCTGAGTTCCATAAGCTGCTCTGGCAACTTATACCCAAGAAGGGAGGGCATCGTGGGAACCTATGAACTGTGGCCGTGGGTCAGAAGTACAGGTACTGGGCCTGCCTCTGGCATCTGAAAGGGGTGGGGGTGCAGTCCTAGAGGATCCAGCCCCTATAGCTGGGTGACTGGCAGGAGTTTGTTCATTAGAGAGACATTAACATCCTTTAAAAATTCAGTGGAGGAGGCCTACTGGGAAGTACTGCCAAGAAATGGTCAAATCCAGTATTGGCTCCCTTATGGACCAGAGACGCAAAGGCGGTGCCAGTAGTCTGAGGCCACCAGCCGAGGCTGGGGCTATACCACCCAGAGAGGTGTTGTTACCTCTGGTGTGTGCACAGTGACCGTGTGGCCTAAGGCTGCATCTCTCAGAGAGCTTCCTGTCATTGGATGACACGTGGCTGTAGAGCAGAGAGAAGGTATGACCAGTGCACTTTCGCATCACCTGAGGAGGTGCACATGGGAGACTGAGTCTGGAGAGAGGACATAGGCCAGCGTTTTCTCTGCCACTGGCAGGATATCCTGGAGGCTTGGAGCAGATGGAGCTGGGGAAAGTGTAATAGGCCAAATAGTGCCTGCACCCTCAGGTCCCCCAGAAGGATCCCTGTCTGAATCCTGGAACCTGCGAGAAACTTATATGGTGCGAAAGATTTGTCAGATGTGCTTCGGGTAAGGGTCTGGAGCTGGGGAGGTGATGTGGCACTGTTGGGTGGGCCCAGTGCAAGCATGTTGGTCACAGGAGGGCCAGAGTCAGGGGAATGAGACTAGAAGGTGTCAGCCTGCTGGCCTTGATGGCGGATGGGGCCAGGAGCCAAGGGGTGCGGGCAACCACTGGAAGCTAGAAAAGGCAAGGAAACAGATTCTCCTTGAGCCTCCAGAAAGAACCCAACCCTGCTGAGACGCAGATTTTCGGGCTCACCTTCAGAAGTGTGAGAGAATAAATGTTTGAAGCCGCTGTGTTTGTGGTGACCAGGCACAGTAGGGCTGAGGGCCTTGTGTTTTGGGCAGTGTCTGCCTCGAAATGTCTGGACAGAGGTGTCCTGAGATGGAGGGCAATGAGAAAGCAAGGTCAGGTTGGGTGAGTAGAGCTTGAGAGACCCAGGGGAGCATCCAAGAGGTGTGTGTGTGTGTGTGTGTGTGTGTGTGTGTGTGTGTGGTGCCAGGGGGAGCATCCAAGGGTGTGTGTGTATGTTTGGAGCCCAGGGGAGAACTAAGCATACCAGTATCTGCAGCTGAAGCCCTGGCAGTGGCGGGCCTCTGGTGTCTGTGCTGTGAGGCTGAGAAGCTTGAGGACAGAGAGGTGGCTTGGCCCAGGCAGCACACAGGGCTTGGTGTCCTTGGCAGGGGGAGTTTGTCAGGCAGAAGCCACATTGCTGTGAGCTGAGCTGTGAG
The DNA here is from genome assembly GCA_004024925.1 of Scalopus aquaticus. NCBI lineage: Eukaryota > Metazoa > Chordata > Mammalia > Eulipotyphla > Talpidae > Scalopus > Scalopus aquaticus. The sequence continues at coordinate 58,322 of PVIJ01003325.1, read as the reverse complement.
TGGGAGGTGAGGAGAGAGAGCCAGCAAGGGTGGCTGGTATGTTTTAACAGTCTGGCAGCTCACTGAGCGATTATTTTATGCAAGGTGATTGCCACCTTCCTGCTCACAAGGTCCTCACAGGCCCCTCTGTTCCAGGTGAAGAGGTCAAGTGCCCAGCCCAGGTGCCCACAGTCGTCACCTGGTAGACCTCAGCTCTTTCAAAAATAGTGCCCCTCTGCCATGCCAGGGGGCTTTAAGGAGTTCCTGCATGGGAGACAGGATGAAGGGGGTGGAGCAGTGAGGGGCCACCTGGGCCTGATGGGTCATTTGTCCAAAATCAGTCCTTCTCATGGATACAGCAGCCCCTGTGCCCTGGCCCTGAGCTGGGGGTAGGAGCAATGCCTACGGGTGACCCCCTATTCTCATGGAGCCTGTGGTCCAGCCACTGGGGCAGGGGTCAGAGTGGATGGGGGAGGCCTGTTGCACAAAGTCACACCGAGCCAGTGTGTTACTGGTGATTGTCATGCTGCAGACGCCGTGGGGGCGGGGAAGAGGGGAGTTGGTTTTGACTGGGCAGATTGGAGAGGAGTCCAGAGAGACCAGTCGTAGTTCAGCTCAGGAGGCTGATGGCTTCTCTACCTACAGGGAAATGTCAGTGGAGAAAATCTTAGGCCACCAGAGTTCACACCTGGGACAGCCCATCAGGGCCAAGTGCCAAGTGGGGTTTCTGAAGCAGGCTGCTTCCCCTGGTTGGGTCTTGGGATATGGAGAAAGGGAAGAATGGGAACCTGTGCCTTTGCTGCTCTGCCTGCCAAGAGTGGACCCACCACTCAGGGGTGCGACTGGAGACCCCCCCAGTGTTACTCCTGGAGGGTCCCTCCTTGGAGCTGTGCTTGTGGACATGGTCGCAGGACCATGTGGACGTTTTTTTTTTTAAAGATTTATTTATTTATACATACATGCTGGGGTGTGGGCCAGAGGTGGTGGGGAGTGTGAGAGGGTTCACCAGAGACAGAGTGGGGAGCAGAACAGGCAGATTGACTGAAATACACTGCTGAGGGGAGCAGTGGGCAAGGCAGGGGATGTCTGCTGCACCACGTGGGAAGCTCCCTGGTCGGAGATCGAATTCGTGCTGCAGTGGCTGCCGATAGCTTCATAGGCTGAGACCTACCCCCTTACCCCACTAGGGCGGCCCCCCATGTGGAGGTTTTGACCTTCATGACCCAAAGAGGTAAGATGTGCAGGGAGGTTCAAGAAAGCGGAACGTGTGTGTGTGTGTGTGTGTGTGTGTGTGTGTGTGTGTGTGTGTGTGTGTCCTCAGCCAGGGCCTGAGTTGGGGAAAAGCTCAGACAAGGGGTGGGCTGCATGGGAGAAGGGGGCAACGGTGGGCAGAACCATAGTGCTGATTTTGGATCAGGATCCAATGCCCCACATCCTAATTAAGCTCATTCATTTGTCAAGCCCACCCTGAAGTCACGCTTAATGTTGTCCTTTCTTGACCTTCTGCTGCCTTACAAAGCTCTGGTCCCATCCAATACAGCACGTTCCTTCCCTCCATGCAGCAGCATGTGACGGGGCGGCGCTGGGTTAGTGATGAGCACCACGTGGATGTGCATTGCACACCTGCCAGGTGTTGGGTCTGTGCTCAGCTCTTTTCTGCACGACCACATTGGGTGATGACGCCACAGTGCTGCCTGTGGAATAGCGCTGGTTCCATGCACTGCACAGCTGGGCAGCGAGGCCAGGAGGGGTGAATCGTTCTGCACAAAGCTAAAGAGTTAGTAGCCGCGGTGGTTTTCACACCCTGGCAGTGGGACTCCAGAGCCACCCTCTTTTCTTTTAAGATTATTTTTGGATACAAGCTGGGGTGCAGGCTAGAGGTGTGGGGCAGTGAGAGGGTCCACCAGAGAAAGAATGGGGAGCAGAACAGGTGGATCTACTGAAATACACTGCTGAGGGGAGCAGCGGGCGGGCAGGAGAGGTCTGCTGCGCCATGACCCACCCTCTTTTCTTCCGCCTGCAACTTTCTGTCTCCCTTACTTATCTCACCAGTTCCTAACTCCTGACTGTTGTACTCATCCTTCCTGCCTGGCACAAATCTCCCCTCCCCATCTCCCAGATCTGGGGCGTGCTGGTCCCACTGCGTGCAGTGTGGCTCTGGACAGTCTGGGTTTCGATGGTCCCTTGGGCCATCTTCACGCTGCAGCTCCTTGATGGCCTCCTCGGTGGGAGTTTTGCACCCACTTCTGACTGTTTAGGAAAGAAACACCCTTTCCTCTGCTTTCTCATCTCAGTGGAAATTATAAACCTAAACCATTGCCAAGGTTGCCAGGCTGCCCTCAGACACGCAGAGGAGACGAGACCACAGGCACGAGGGGCGTGGGGTGTGCCCTGCTGCCCTCGGGCTCGGTAAAGAGGAGGCCAGTGCAGGGTTTTTAACTTAATGATTTTCACTTAGGACCAATCTTGTTCCAGAAGGGGTTGAAGGCAGCTTAACAGGCTGTATAAAATATAACACAAGAGCATGGGAGAGAGAAGAAAGAAAAACAAGGGTGGAGGCCCTTAGTGGAGCCAGGAATGAAACTGAAAATGCTTAACCATAATGAGCTGCGTTTGCACTCTTAGCTGTATGGCTCTAAATCTGGGAGCCGCGGGGCTAAGGTGAGCCTGGCCAACAACCACTGCGTGTGTCCCTGCTGGGGAAGCCCCAAGTACTCCCGAGGAGTCACCCCTTCTGAGCACCCATGCTGGAGGGGAGACTGTGGATGGGGGTCTTTAGACAGAGGACACTGTGTGGTGGCATTGCTGCTCGATGTCCCCAGCCTCTCCCCCAGCCAGACTCCTGCTGTCCCAGGGAGAAGTAGACTATGAAGTCATGTGTCAATGTTTTCCATTTCTACTTTTGTTCATTTAGTTTAAATGCTAATTTATTTTAAAACTTGAAATTGGATGCGGTACACCTTCCAGGACAGAATCAGAAAGCCTGATAACTGGGAGAGGTAGACGTGGCACAGATGCTGGCAATGCCAAGGGATGTCAGCGGGAGCGGGCAGGTGTTAGCAGGTGTGGGGACGCGCAGCGAAGAGAAGGGAAGGGCCGTTGGAGAGTCAGGCTGGGCTGTGTGCGTGTGTGCTAGCGAGGCTTGTGTTGTCTGTTCACTTCCATGAGCTGAAAATTCTGAACTCTGTGGAAGAGTTGTTAGAATACCAAAAGGAGCGGCCTCCCTGATGGTGCAGGGGCTTAAGTCTCAGCAGTGTGACGCTATCTGCAGCCACTGCAGCACGAGTTCGATCCCCAGCGAGGGAGCTTCCCACATGGTCCTCTCCAGGGGCCGACCTCTCCTGCCTCGCCCGCTGCTCCCCTCAGCAGTGTGCTTCAGTAGATCTGCCTGTTCTGCTCCCCACTCTTCTCTGGTGAGTCCTCTCACCTCCCCCCACCCTCTGGCCTATACTCCAGATCTTGTATGCATAAATAAATAAAAAATGTTAAAAAAAATAGCAAAATAAACACACACCCTGCATCAGAATCACCTGCTGCTCTGGTACTTTATGCTTTATCTCTGTATATGCATCTCTAAGTGCCTGTGTGCACACACATTCTTGTCTTCTGACCTGTTTGAGGTGTAGTTACAGATGCCTGACTTTCTGGGCCGTACACACCGTCTGTCACAGCTACTCAGCGGTCGTGGGGAGCAAGGACCCTCATGCAGTAGTGAGTGAACCAGTATGACCGTGTTCCAATAAAACTGTTTATGAGCACCACATTTAAAATTTTGTGATTTCAAATAAAAGTATAAAAATTTTTTTATCAACCACTTAAAAATTTCAGAAACGCTGTTTATCTGACAGGTTGTATAAAAACAAATGGTGGGGTGCTGGATTTGACCTATAGGTGGTAGTTTGCTGACCCCATCCTATATATATATATGTAATATGATGTCCACAAAATAATTCTTACTCCCAGGAATTTCCACTGTGAACAGTATTGTCTCAACTACAATCCATATTCAGATTTCCCAGTTGACTTTGCGTAGCTTTTTATAAATGCTGGTAGTTTGGTTATCAGGTGACAGACCAAACCAAAGATTCCCTCCAAAATATATTATGCTATTGAATTAGCCCTGGGTGGAAGAGAGTCTGTAAATCTTAAATTCTGTTATATTGGAACAGAAGTTAACCATGAAAAGCTATTCCAAACTGCTCCAGTATTTCCAATATGACCTCCCTCCTAACGCAGCCTCCATCCCTAGCCCCCCAGACTTCTGCTGCAGTTGTAATGCCCATCTTTGTTGTATTCTGATGACTTCTATGATTCTCAGGGACCTAGTGTTGCACTGGTTTATTCTAATGTTACTTAAAAATGTGTAAAATACAGGGAGATAAACAGCATTTATTACAGCTTTAAAGCAACTATAAAACCAAGACAGATTTACAAATACCAAGTAAACAGAACTACATACACCAACGTAGTTCAAAATAACAGAATCAATTTAATGTGTTTGATGAGATCGTCGTACTGAGATTAAGTTGCTGTTTATAAGGTGAATACGCTAGTGTCTAAGAGACCAACCCCTCGGTGCTTGGCACGCCTGTGCTTTTGGTGCTGTGTGATCTCTTTATTATCTTTACTCATTGATCTCTGTTTGAAACACTAGGAGATCTTTGGCTAGTGCTGCTTTATGATATGTTCTTTGCCAGGACACATCATTTACATGTTAAGTTTGCATTAGCTCATACCTCCTCATAAGAACTTCTGTTGTGTAGTCAGCTGTTACTATAACTAGCTTCCTCTAAATTGGGAGGCATAGAACCGGGGTCCACAACTCTTGTGTAAAGGGCCAGATAGTAAACTGTCTAGGCTTTGTGACTGTGGTCTTCACATGATGCAATAATCTCCTTTTGGTATATTTTCAACCATTTAGCTGGTGGGCTGTACCTAAACAGGTGGTGGGCTGGTTAACGTACAGCCCAGAGTTTACTGGCCCCTGGTGTGGAACAGCCTGCCTTCATTGTTACTCAGGCATCTGCTGGTTGACTGCAGTTCCTCATTTGTCTGGCTTGTCGGCTGGTTAAATTCTGACTTTGTTGGACTTGTCTGGGCTGTTCTGTCTCAAGCTGCAGTTGAATGAGCTCAACTCTTATGGAGGCTGGTGGGCTCTGTGTGTGCTTGTTCTGGGCCCAGAATAATGGATCGGGGTGCCCTGGAGAAGGAGAGGGAAGCTCATGCATCATGTTGCATTGTGTGTTAACATTCTGTTGGCCAAACCAGTCACATGACTGAACCCAAGGTCTGGAAGTGCAGAAGGATATGCCATCCTGAAGACTCCAAGCCTAGTGCAGAGTCACCACCCAGGGGCCATGGGGAGGAGCAGAACTGGGGCCAGGAACTCAGTCTGGCACTAGGTCTCCTCACCTGTCAGAAGCATAGTGCTCTTGTGGGATGAAAATCTCATGGTCATCCCCATATCTTATTTTTAAAATAATTTTTATTTATGTATACAAGTACTGGGGTGTAGGCCAGAGGTGTGGGGTGGTAAGAGGATTCACCAGAGAGAGAGTGGGGAGCAGAACAGGCAGATTGACTGAAATACACTGCTGAAGGGAGCAGCGGGCAAGGCACGAGAGGTCTGCTGTGCCGTGTGGGAAGCTCCCTGGCCAGGGATTGAACTTGTGCTTCAGTGGCTGCCCATAGCTTCATAGTGCTGAGACTTAACCCACTGTGCCACCAGGGAGGCCCATATATATGTTGACTTTTTAATGAAAAGTTGAATTAAAAACTCTCAGAACGTTTGGATCTTGAATACATCCAGAGACCCTCATTTGAGAGATGCTAATTTCTAGTAAACTTACTGACTTAATAATAGGGGTTTCCGGGCCTGCCTGGTGGCACAACACGTTAAGTGCAGCACTATGAAGCTATCCAGAGCCACTGCAGCATGAGTTTGATACCCGGCCAGGGAGATTCCCACATGGTACAGCAGACCTCTCCTGCCTCGCCCACTGTTCCCCTCAGCAGTGTATTTCGGTAGATCTGCCTGTTCTGCTCCCCACTCTGTCTTTGATGAATCAATCCTCACTACCCCACACCGCTGGCCTGCACCCCAGCTTGTATGCATAAATAAATAAATCTTTAAAAAAAATAATAGGGGTTTCCTGGTGTTTGAAAGTTCCTCCAGGAGAGGTCTTTTCTGATCAGCACCCCCAAAGCTTAATTCAGCACCTCCAAATCCTGGTGGGTCCTGATGAAAGGTTCGCTAGGGTTGGTGGAAAACAATGACAGTAATAGTTGCCTTTTACTGAGCACTAAAGAATTTGTGTGCCTTCACCCTTTATCCTCCTCACAGGCATACACAGGATAGGTATTACTGTCTACTTGGCAGGCTGGGAAACACAGGCTTATAGGGCCAGGTTACTTGTCCAAGGTTACGCAGTGAATTGTGGGGCCAGGACTTCAAACCAAGGCACAAGCTTCTCATCCTCAGCCCCTTATGTGATATGTAAATGTCCACAAGGCGTTCCTTAGGCTTACACTCACCCGGAGCTCCTGTTTTTCTAGGGAGTATTTTTTAAATAGTATAAGAATCTTTCCTTTTCCATGTCTGATTGTTGCTGATGAATATTTGACAGATTTTTTGTCTAACAGCCTTATTGAGATAGAGGCCACATACCATTCAATTTGCCCATAATATAAATTGTGTAATTCAACAAGCTTTAGGATTTTAACAGATATGCACAATCAACTTAGACCATTTTCATCTCCTCAAGGAAACATTCTTTTTTAAAAAAGATTTATTTATTTATGCATACACAAGATGGGATGTAGGCAAGAGGTGTGGGGTGGTGAGAGGATTCACCAGAGACAGAGTGGGGGGCAGAACAGGCAGATCTACTGAAATACACTGCTGAGGGGAGCAGCGGGTGAGGCAGGAGAGGTCTGCTGTGCTATGTGGGAATCTCCCTGGCTGGGGATCAAACTCATTTTGCAGTGGCTGCTGATAGCTTCATAGTGCTGAGACTTACCCCTTGTGCCACGGGGAGGCCCTCCTCAAGGAGACATTCTATCCCTGGACTGTTACTCCACCTTTTTCCCACCCCTCATCGATCACCAGTTACTTTTTATCTCTTCCCTGTTCTGGATTTTCAGTGAGTCTGTACAGTGTGGTCTTGTGACTTGCTTCTGTCACTTACCTGAATGTTTTCAAGGTTGTGCTATGTTGTAGCATCTCTCACTTGTCGTATACATCGCTTCTTTGTATGGTCCAATAATGCATGATAGGGACATAGCACATTTGACTTGCCCATCTATTGATGGACAGTGGGTTGTTTCCAGCTTTTGGCTATTGTGAACGATACTCCTACACACTTGTGTACAGTTTCTATGTGGACACATGTCTCCATTTCTCCTGGGTATATACCTGGTAGTGGAATTGCTGGGTCATGTTGTTACTCTGTTTAATTGTTTGCGAAATGACCAAACTGTTTCCCAAAGCAGCTGGACCATTTTGTGCTCATCTCATCAACAGTGCATATTTCTCCACTTCCTTGTCAACACTTGTGACCCAACTTTGGGCTCCAGCCATCCTGGTGGGTGTGAAGTGACATCTTATTATGGAGCCTTTCATTTTCTTCTCTGCTTTTTTCTCTCTCTTGTTCATTCCACTGGTTATTGGGGAAGAGCCACCCATGAGAGATGTTCAAGCTGTATACTGAAAAACTCTGTGGGTGATTTTCACACCAGCCCTGTCACCTGCTCCCCCTCTGCCATAAACTTGGAAAACCCTTCAGATCTGTAACATGGGACTTAAAGGTGGTTTTGTCTAATTTCTCTCTGGCCACAGGCCCATCCTAATGTGCATTTTTGCTGCCTCCCATTTGAGCAGATTCTGCTGGATCTCTCCTACCCTTTCTCCAAGACCTTCCATGTAAGGCATAATAAGAGACAGGATTGAGGCCAGGTTCCTGACAGCCGATCCCAAAAGATCCTGCCCAGGGACCTGTTCTCCCGACTTTACCGGCAGCCAGTTCCCCATCTTCGGAAGAGTGAGGCCAAGCGTGTTCTGGGTCCTGGAAACTAGGTCCAAGGCAGAGCAGAGGGGCTTGGGGAGGGCACATAGGCCTGAGTGGATCCAGGGCTCGGCTCAGACATTCCTTCCACATGTGGGGAGCATGGCTTTGGACTGGTCACTAGTCCTTGAGTTCTGGGTTTCTTACCCATTAAATGAGGATGCACAGTCTGATGGAACCTACCGTGGAGTTGTGTGAGGACGAGTGCTTATTGTGTGCCTGGTGCAAAGCAGGTGACACCACATCACAGCCTGGCAGGCTGCCTCCCCTTCGCCTCCCCTGGGTTTCAGGGCAGGCTGGGGGTGAGTAAAATTACAGTATGGGATTTGTGATCTGGAATTGTAAGTGAAAATGCTTCATTACCATGTTTGTAGGGCTTTTTTTTTTTTTGGCATAGAGGAACTGGGTGTAGGCCAGGGGTGCAGGGTTGGGGGGCAGTAAGAGACAGTGGGGAGCGGAACAGGCAGATTCACTGAAATACACTGCTGAGGGGAGCAGAGGACGAGACAGAAGAGGTCTGCTGCGCCATGTGGCTTAGCTCCCTGGCCTGATCGAGCTCAGGCCATAGAGGTGATGGCACTGAGATTTAACCCCTAGGCTGCTAGGGAGGCCCTGCCAACGTTTTTCTTGAAATTTGATGAATCAGTTTTAGAACAATAAAAGGAAGTACTATTTCCATTGTTAGTTGAATGAGGGGGCAGGCCAGTTGGGTTAAATCAGGCTCTTGAGCTTTTTTTTTTTTTTTTTGGAGTCACCTGAAAGTTATGCTCATTTTCTGATACGCACATTTTAAAAGACTCCCTTCTCCCCTTCCTGCTGCTCTTGGACACCAGGTTAGGAACTCAGGATCTGAATAACCTCAGGGAGGCTCCCTTCCAGCCTGAGCATTCTTCACTCCATGTCTCCATGTGTTCCAGACTCAGCAGAAGCCAGAGTTCAAGTTCAAGTTCAGGCTGGCCTCTTGATCTCTGTTTTAGTAGCTGACAGGGATGTCTGTGCTTCCCAGGTTCAGGGAGAAGCATCTGAGATGTGTGAAAGCACTTTGTCAACTGTGAATGGCTTCACAAATCATTTTTGTTACCGCTTTGCTCTAAGAGGAGGTGTAGGACTGAAAATCAAAATGCTTTATGGATTCTCTGAGTTCCTGGAAAGTTGCAAGCAAATCAGGTTTTTGAAAAACCAATCTCCGCGGCATCCAGTTATGGCGCCATTTAGAGGCACCCAACTGTGATCCTCGATTGAGCAGAATAGTCCTGCGTGTTAAAAAGCTGATCTTCACAAAGCAAATTTTCTCAAATGAGAGGCAAAGCTGGCAGTTCAGAGGGGCCTCCAGGATTTTCCTGGTTGAATCTGATGAGGTTATCAGGGGGACCTCAGGGAGACATGCATCGCTCTGCAGAGTGCTCGAGGGTGTAGGCTGAGCCAGCAAAGGACCTGAGTTTGAACATCAGCTTCCCCAGGCATTTTCTTTGTGTCCTCAGCCAGGTTACCTAAGGGTTTCAAATCCCAGCTTCCTAATCTGTAAAATGGGAATAATAATAGCAGCTATTTCGGAGTTGTGAGAATTCCAGTGGGTCGGAGTTCCTGGGACAGCGGAATTCCAGGAATGGTAGCTGTTGGTGGCTTATTATTGATGTCTTTGTTAATTATCACCATGACAGAAATTGTACTGACCCAGGCAACCAGAGATCGTGTTTTTGTGTTATTTTCTGAGGACCTGTCCACATAGAATCATAGAATCTTAGTTTTAGAATTTTAGAGGTCACTGGACAGATTGCTGTTCAGTGGGGGAAGCCTTTCTTCAGCCTCCATGGTAGCAGGTCTTCCAGCTGCCGCTTACACACTGCCAGGCACGAGGAGCGCCCCACCTCACAAGGCTGCTGGTCCTGTTGTGGGTTGTTCTTCATGTTAGAACATGTTAGATCTTTGGACGATTCCTCATGCATATTCCTGACTGACGAAATTGATGTCATTTTGGGGGTTGATAGGTTTGAAAGCGGGGTCCTTGGGTTCACTCTGGGAAAGGTTTCACCAGAGCTCCCTTCAGGGGCATGCAGCAAGTTTCTCCACGACACAGAGAGTTATATTTAAAAGAGCAGGTTTAGGGAAAGGGACAGGAAAGTAAAGGACGCTTGCATAGACACAAGAGGGCAGGAAGAGCTGCCCCAAAAGGGACAGGTTTGCTAAGAGAGGACTGCATGGTTGCAGGCAGGCAGGCAGCCCTGAGGAGAGCTGCCTCTGCCGAGGGAGGTCAGTGAAAAGAAGACCCCGCATGGCACAGGTCACGGGCAGGCAGGCAGTCCGCTGCCCTGCAGAGGGACCGAGTTGGTGGAAAGGACACCTGCATAGGCACAGGTGGGCGGGACAGCTGCTGCCCAGAGCCAGAGCAGGGACTGCCCTGACACAGTCTCTTTCAGCCCGGAGGGCTCATCCCTGTGGTTGCCTTGTCTGTTGCTGACCCTGAACAACCAACCAGAACCGGAAAGGGAACCGGAGATTCCACAACAACGGGCTCAATCTCCACATCTCCACCCTTCGCTCAGCCTTAGGCACTGGCTCCTAAGGATTTTGCTTATCACTGAGTTAATGGTCATGCTGATTCCTACCAGCCCTCCTGTGTGAGTCAGGTTCTAGTCTTGTGATTCCGTCTTTTTTTTTTAAGCTCTACTCCATCAGAATCACGTTCTAGAGTCACACTGAGTCAGACCTGCGTCTCTCCGGGTCTTGGTCCTTCCTCCCGTGATGATTTATCTGGTCCTTCTTCTCTAGGCTATCTCTGGACCTACTGATGCTTCTCTTTCCCCTGGGAGAGGGGAGCAATCAGAAAATGATAATGAGGGAGTTGAGCATTGTGATAACGGATAGGGTTCTATGAAATTGGGGGTTGGGATGGGGCCCATGAAGACTGGCGCATCCTCTGGAGAGACTGCAGGGGGCGGGGGAGTCGGAGCGGTCTCTTTTCTCTCTTGGTATCATAAATAGGCAATAAAGCATAAGCATCACCCGCCTTCTTTCTCGCTTCCCCTGTAGAGTTTGAGAGTTTGCAATTTAACTCCCGGATTTTCTCTGCGCTTGCAAGCATGTGCATAGCAACGTGCTGGGAAATCTCCAGCAATCTGCTCGGGGCGGTGGGGAAGTAGGTGCTGATTTCCTTGGTGTCAGTGTTGCCACGGTGGGCTGCGGTTGTGAGGGCAGTGAGCAAGCAGCTGGGAAGAGGCAGGAGGCACCCTCCTGCGGTGCCTCCACTGCCAGCCCTCCAGGACGCGGGCAGTTGTACAATAGTTAGCAAGCGGTAAGCTTTGGGGGTTTCACTACCTTTAAAAATGTCGTTTATTATAAACTTACATAATTTAATTTTTAATAGTGGCATGTTAACTGGTGCACGAAATTCCAGAACATTTAATCGTCAGCTCTCATTAGCCAGTCCATTCCAGTATACTGCTCACTTCCTTTTTACTAAAATATAAATGCAATCTCCTTTTTTTAAAACTTAACCAATTCAGGGCATCCAGTGCTTTCATTTATTTGGCCCTCTGCTCCCGTGTGCCGTGCCCCCGGGTCAGGCACCAGTCGGGCCAGCGTCACAAACAGGACCGCCGTGTGCTTTGCCTTGGTTTGTGTTTGGTCTCGTGAGGGAGACAGTCAGTTACCAAACTGGCACTAAATTGGCACTAGATAAACACCACCACCAACAAAGACAAACGTGGTGATTAAGTCTAATGGACGTGTTAGGCTGAGGTCATAGAGATAAAGCTAGGGGGACAGGTATGTGATGTTCAGGGGGTGTCAGGTAGAGCCTACTTACCTTAGGTTTATGTCAGGAAAAAGAAGTGGTGAGGAGGTGACAGAGCAATACCCCAAAGACAGGAAGGGGTGAGCCATGTAAAACTTGGTGAGAAAAAAATCGCGAAGGATGTGTGTTCGCCTGGGTGCCATTGCTGTCAATTTTACAAACACACAAAAACAGCTTTGTACATAGTTTTTAGAAAAATCCTTGTAGAGCAAACATGGGAAGGCCTCAGGACAGTGGTTACCCTTGGTGTGAGGGAAAGAGGAGAGTGCGTTGGAGGCAGATCTTCAGCTACATCTCGGTGTTTTTGCTTTCTTTTTTTTTTTTTTAAAGATTTATTTATTTATGCATGTAAGAACTGGGGTGTAAGCCAAATGAGTGGGAAGGGTGAGAGAGTCACCAGAGACAGAGTGGGGAGTAGAACAGGTGGATCAACTGAAGTACACTGCTGAGGGGAGCAGCGGGCGAGACAGGAGAGGTCTGCTGTGCTATGTGGGTAGCTCCCGGGCCCGGGGTTGAACTCATGCTGCAGTGGCTGTGGATAGCTTCATAGGCTGAGACTTAACCCCTTGCGCCACCAAGGAGGCCCTCAGTGTTTTCTTGAAGCATGAGGAGAGAGCATTGGGACATGATTGGCAGAGTGGCTTTTGTTGGCTCTAGCTGATGGGTAGAGTTTTCAGCTGTATTACCCATTTAATCTCTGAATGCTTGAAATATGTCATGACTATTATTTTTAAGAGGGAGGAAGGGGAAAGAGGTTGTAGCCAGCTAACCCTACCAGTTTTTAGGTTCATCCTCAGATTATCATAGTTGCAGGAAATTGAAGGTGGGGAGAGAGGCACAAGAGGAGCTGGGGAGGCAGCACGGCTGAGGTCATACGGACTTGACAGCAGCGATCACAAGTACAAATTTAGTTGTGAGTGGTCAGTGGCAGCCACCCTGAGCTGGTGAGTCACATGGTCTGCTTTCCATTGATAAAGGATTATTTAGTGGCTTGAGAGAATCAAGAGGGAATTGAGAATGGCACTAGGGAGGCTAGTTAGAACCCCTGGTAGTTGTCTAGAAGAGAGTTGATGATGGAAGTTCTGGAAGCAGGAAGCAATGGAGAGAGACAGGAGCAGTTCTGACTTGGTGGACTTGCTGAGGGATTAGATGTGGGGCTTAAGAGAGCAAGAAATGAGGGAAGATTTTTCTTTATTTTTTAAACAGTTTTTTTGAATTCATATACCATACATTTAAACTATATTTTTCAATTGTTTAGGATCAAGATCACTTTCTTTCTGAATGGATGGTGGTTTCAAAAACTGTGTGATGGGAAAACGAGAGAGCAACAGACTTGGGAATAGGACGTAGGTAAATTTGAGCTCCCTCCGATAAGATATCCAAGTTTGAGGTCCCCTGCGATGAGACATGGACCCATGAGACATGCCAGGTGGTCATGTGGGAAGTTAGATACTTGTATCTAGGGCTTTAGATAAAAGTTTGTGAGTAAGGAAGAAATTGAGAGTATGGGAATGGATTTGAATATCCAGAGAAAGTGTGTAGGTGAAGAAGGCGAGTGTCTGGGGTAAAGGAGATTTCCAAGAGTTCATGGTAAGTCCCCGCCCCTATCCTTTCCCCCCAAAACATATTTTAGTGAGAGACAAGAAGCTGGGAGGGAGGGGAGGAGAAGGGGGAAGGAAGGGCACTGAAAGCGAGGCCTGTAGGAGTCTAGGGCAAGAGAGGTGAGCACGGTTACAGATCCCATAGGACAGTATGAAACAAAAGTGCCCCATGTGCAGTGGGAACTGAGTGGAGCTGGGTTGACTGCTGAAAATGAGAAAAAGAGAAAGAAACAGGTATACAGACAGACTTCTACTGAAGATGATCTTCCAGACCAAGTCTTTAAAACTAGTGAAGAAAATGAATGTTAAAACAAAATAGGGGTCTCCCTGGTGGCACAGGGGTTAAGCCTCAGCACTTTCAAGCTGTGGGCAGCTACTGCAGCATGAGTTTGATCCCCGCCCAGGGAGCTAAGTAAATAAAAAATAAAATAGCCAGCCTCCAAAATAAATAACAAGTGAATTCATTCTAATTGATATAAAAAGAAGTTAAGTACCTGAAAATGAATTTAAAGAACTGTTTAGGGTCTGGATCATGAGTGGGTTTGACTAAGTTACTGAGATTTAAAATAGCAGTGGCTCAAGCAAAACAGAAGTTTTCCATTGTGAATTAACCTTCTAGGCCATGAGAGATGACTGCTCCACTAAATCCTCAGTACAGCTCAGCACTATCTCAATGCTTGGATTATCCTCATAGTCCAAGTTGATAACTAGTGCTCCAGCCATCACATCTGCATTCCAGACAGCAGCATGGTGGAAGGGCACATGTCAGCTTTCTTTTGAAGAAGTTTTTAGGGAGTTGATCTACAGTGCTTCCAGCTATTGGGAAGAACTTAGTTAGAGATGAAGCCAATAAATATATTCTGTTCGTTATAGGTAGCCAGGTAACCAGTTATATATGGGTGAAAGGGATAACAGATAATAAGGTAACAGCCTTAGGATCCTCAAAGAAATAAAGGATAACATCCATTAAGAAATATGTTGGTTTCAATTTAAAACCTCAGCCCATAAAGAGAATAAACAAACCACAGACTAGGATTTTTTTGGTAAATCATATGTCTAATAACAGACTTGTATCCAAAATATATTTTAAAATACTCAAAACTATAAATAAGAAAAAATAACTTTATTTTAAAAAATGGACAAAAGACTTTAGCAGATACTTCACCAAAGAAGATACATGGCTGAAAATAAGTAATAAATAAGTACACAAAAGTATCATTAATCACCAGAGTAACACAAATTAAACATAGTGAGGAGATACTGCTTCAAACCTACTTAAATTGCTAAAACAAACAAACAAAAAACAGCAAGTATGTGGACTAACTGCAACTCCAGTACATGATTGATGGGAATGTAAAATGGTGCAATACTTTGGAAAACAGTTTAGCAGTTTCATAAATGTTACACATATATTTACCATGTGACTCAGCCATGCCTTACTAGGTATTTGCCCAAGAGAAATTAAAGAAAAATTTTGTAGCTATACAAAGATGTGTATGCGACTTTTTTTAGTAGCTCTCCTTACAATAGCAGCTGAAACCCAAAGTCCCTCAATAAGCAGATAGAACAAGCAAATTGTGGGACATGTAAGTAATGGAATACTACTCATCAATACTAAGAAATGAACTTGGATACTCACATCAGCATGGATGAATCTTAAAATAATGCTGAGTGAAGAGAGCCAGACATGGCTTCCATTTCGTGGCATTTGTATAAACTTCTAGAAAATGCAAAGTAATTTCCTGTGACAAAATGTAACTCATTGGTTATCTGTGGACTGGGGGTGGAAGGCATGGAGATAGGCAGGAGGGAGAGATGATGGGGCATAAGAAAGCTTTAGTGGATGATGGATATGTACGTTACCTTGATTGTGGCAATGAGTCTATGTATTATATGTCAAGTATACCTCAATAAAGCTGTTAAAAAAGGAAAAATAAGTAACATCATATTATGAAACAGAAACAGAGTGGAAAAAAAAAGGCTATGAGAAAGAACCAGTTAAAAATTCTGGAAAGAAAATAGTCATTGCAATAAAAGTATTCATTAAAAAAGGAAGAAAAGAAAGAGAATCTCAATAGATGGGTAATATTTGAACACAGTCAAAGAGAGAATTAATGAATTGGAATAGTTCTGAGAAACTTTGCCAGAACAATGCCCAGAAAGATAAAGAGAGAAAAATATGAAAGGGTAGTTAAAAGACATGGAAAACAGATTGAGCTACTTGCAGTATATGTTTAGCTGAAATTCTGTAAAAAGAAACTAGAGAAAATGATTGACAAGTCATACTCAAAAGCATACTAGCTGAGAATTTTCCAGAATTGCAGAAGAGATACAGATTGTCATCAGGTAATATGTTTATCAAGTAATGAGGAGTATTAAAAAAAAAGTAAATCTCCATTTCAAAACCATATAATGAAACAGCAGAAAATCAAGAACAAAGGGGAAGTCTTAAAATTTACCATAGGCAGACTAGACAAAAAAGAATAACACAAAACCAACAATAGGTTACTTATGAGCCTGTAGCAACCTCTTTGGAGATCTTCAAAGTGCTGAAAGAAAATAACACTTAATCTGCCTAGAATTTTGTACCCAACTGAGCTAAGAGTGATGATGAAATGTGGACATTCTTACAGAAGAGAATAGGGCCCAACCCAAACCCTGAAGCTCTTAAACATTTAGAGATGGGGGAGAGGAGGACCCTTCTCGGATCACCTGTGCCTGGTCATCTAGTGCTGGTCTCCGTCTTCCACAGAAACTAGAGAGAGAGGAAGGGCTGGATTTACCTTTTGTTCTTGCCATGTGAGTCTGTTGGAAAAACCACTGGCTAGTCAAGTGTGGGTATTCTATCAAGACAAAGGAGGGAGGGCCTCCCTGGTGGCACAGGGGTTAAATCTCAGCCTATGAAGCTATCCACAGCCACTGCAGCATGAGTTCGATCCCCGGCCAGGGAGCTTCCCACATGGCGCAGCAGACCTCTCCTGTCTCACCTGCTGCTCCCCTCAGCAGTGTATTTCAGTCGATCTGCCTGTTCTGCTCCACACCTCTGGCCTGCACCCCAGCTCTTATATGCATAAATAAATAAATCTTTAAAAAACAAACAAACAAAAAAACCCAGTAACTTCTTAAAAAAAAAAAAAGACAAAGGAGGGAGATGGGGTTCCTGGCCCAGCAGTGCTTCAGTCCTGTGTTAGTGGGGACACTGTGGGATGAGGGCAGATGGATAGTTCTCTGTTGCAGCAGGTGGAGCCAGATTCTGGGGCCTGGTTTGGGGAAGAGCCTGGGGATTTGGGACCCCGTTTGAGGACAGCCCGTTCTAGATTCTCTCTCTCTCTTCCAGATTGTGGACAAGAACAACCGCTACAAGTCAATAGATGGGTCAGATGAGTCTAAAGCCAACTGGATGAGGTGAGTCCTGCTTTCTGCTAATTTTCCAGGTGCCTGAACTCCGAAGAGGTGGTGAGGGGGCATGCTGGGCCTGTGGGGTCTCCCGTGGTGAAGGCCCTTGAAGGGCTCCAGACTTCTGTTTGCAGGCTTTGAGATGTGTCTAGTTCAGGGGCCCCCAAGTTTCCTCAAGTTTTCCTCAGGGGGTTCTGGAGGAGGCCTATGGCCAGGCTGGCAGGGACAGGGCCCCCTAGAGGTAGCACACTTGTCCGTGTGTCTGGAGTACCCACACCCCAGGCTCCTGGCAGCATTTCCTAGTGGGGGGGTTTCCCTCCCCTCTGACACCTTTCAGGGCAGACTCCCGCTGGATGTGTCCAGCTTACTACAGCCTCCAACGGTTATTTAAATGTCTTCTCTGGAAAAGGAGTCTCCTGACACAGCTTCTGCCGCAGTTTTTGAGGGTGCTTGCTGCCCAGGCTTGAGTACTTTTGAGAAAGGTATACCCCTGCCCCGGTGTTGGGACAGAAGCTTGCTTGCTCCAGGAGACTGCAGTGTGCCCGGACTGATTGCCCAAGCGGGGCTCTCCTGCTTCTGTGCTGCTGCTGCATGGTGGGCCAGGTCCCCTGGCGGGTCCATGAGTACCTGGGCTTGCCTCACTGTCTCCTTGGAGGCCTCTGTGGGACCCAGGTGTGGTGCTGGGTGGGGGGTTGGATCTCGGTTGGGAGGGAAGGGAGGGGAGTTCTTGCCTGGCAGGGCCCTGGGTCGCGGCCGCGCTGTGCGCCGGGGCTTCTGTGGGCAGCCGTGCAGCCCCGTGCCCATGGGCTGTGGTCGCAGAGGGACTGTTTTGGAGGAATGGAAGTTTGGGAATTTAAAAAGGGAGTTTGCTGTGTTTAAACTCAGAGACTTTCCCAGCAAATGTGGTGCAGTCGGTTTGAGGTGTGGGGTCCCGACAGGTTGCCTGTCCCTTTCCTATGGTCCTCTGTCCATCTGTGCTCCCACCTGAGAGCCACCGATCGCTGGCTGCACCCACTCTCCAGGGCACTCGTCTTCATACCTGTCAGGGCAGCTGTTCTCAGGCCATTTAGCAGGCGCAGAAGTAGGAGTACCAGGGGCGAGCCCGCCCCTGCACAGTCTGGCTGGCCCTTGTCCCAAGAGAGGCTCCAAGGTGAAGGACGCTCCTTGCTGTCTTCTCCCCAACCGCTTGGTCCAGGTCAGCTCAGCCCATGCAATGCACCACCCATTACCGAGCACCCCCGTGAGTCAGGACAGGTACCGGGTGTCCCCACGGGATTGGCCTGACCCTGTCTGGTCTGGCCCTTCCAGGACTCACACTTCCACTCAGGAAAGGGCTCTTTCTAATATGGTCGCCGAAAGGAAGCATAGGCAATGTGTAGCAAAGGGCAGATGAAAGAGGGGGCCTTCAGGCTGAGCCTTCAGAGGGGCCAGGTTCCCTTTGACGGCACTGTGAGCAAAGACGCACAGCGGGGCCCGGTACCTGCCAGGCCTGCCGGAGGGGCTGCCCAGCCCCAGGCCGGTGCCCCTCTGGCTCTAGTCTGGCCCTGAGAAGCAGAGAGGAGTGTGTGTGAGTGGCGTCCAGCATCCGGCCTTCCTGCACTGTCACTTTCAGGGTTCCAGAAGCTTTGTCTGGTAGAGCTGCGTCTGTTCTGTTCTCATCTTTCAGCTTGGGCACAAGGCTTTACCACAACTCCAAAGAAAGAGATTCGTCATCCGAACTAACTGAGGGAGCATCTGGCCCCCAGAGATTCTGACTTCATTGGGCTGGGATTCCGCCCAGGGCACTGGTATTTGAAAGCCGCGCAGAGTGATTCTGACGTGCTGTTAGTGTTGTGAACCTCTGCTCGGTGCTTCTCTTCATGCAGTGATGGTAAAACTGAGGCCCAGGGCAGGACCAGGGCTCACTCAGAATCGTGCAGTCAGGGGTACAAGCAGGCCTGAACCCATTTCTGTTCTGGGCCAGTGTTCTTTCTGCTTGTGCGCCGGGAGCCAGGTGAAGCATGGCTTCCTGGGCCGCGTGCCGGCGGGTGCTGCTGCCACTGCGTGCTGGTGCGGGGCCTGTGCTAGTCCTGCTCCCGGCCTGTTCTGCTCCAAGAGGGCCCAGGGTAGTCACAGCCCAGGGGCCTTATCTTGTTAAAGACTGAAAGAATAGGTTGGGGCTGGGTGTGTGGTTTGTTTCCATAGAGATGCCCCTGTGGTGGTAATTGGAGGGGAATCACTTCATCTCGGGGACCCTTAACATGCAGCTTCTGCTTGTACAGCTCTTTCTAATTTGCAGGTACCTTCACCTGTGTTATCACAGCCTAGGGTCTTGAGGTGATTGAATGGAGTTAGTTAGATTCTTCAAAAAACAAGTGGGCCAGGAAGAGATTGGGCACCAATGTGTAGTGAGCAGTGACCATATGGGAACCCCAAGCTGGATTCTGTGTTCATGAAATTCGGGGACCACCACCAGGAGGGGCTGTTTTGCTTGTCCCTCCCCAACCACCGGGGCATTTGGCAGTACTTTGAGATACTTGGTTGTTGCAACTCTGTGGGTGGATACTGCTGTGTTTTATTGGGCAGAAGTCAAGGATGTTGATAAATATCCTAATAACTCCAGACACCCCCTGCCCCACTGATAAGAATTTTCCAGCCAATTGCCAATAGTGGCAAGATTGAGTCCAGCGTGAACTCCTTGGCAGCTGAGGGAGATACTGTAGATTAGCACTCCTTTAGCCAGGCGGAGCAGGGTTTGCAAAGGAGGCGTGGCCTCTGGCCCCAGGGCTGGATGAGTGCTGGGCTGGGGCCCGGGCCACGGCGGGTAAGTGAGCCCAGGCCTTCCTCTGTCTCCCGAGCCGTGGTATGCTGGGTGGATGATTTGGGAAGTGAGGTCTGAAGGGCCCTTGTGTTCTTGGCCTCCGGCCTCGGCTTCAGCAGCAGCCAGAGGGGTGAGCTGGGCCCCAGTTTCCCCTCCGTACATAGCTCTTGGGTGGATCTCTGGGAACCTCTAGCTAAAGGGTGGACAGAGCTACAGTGTGGAGAAATCGAGTTCCAGAGCCAGGTCAGGTGGCTGGAGGCCATGCATCTTGGAAGAGCCTGCCTCCTGGTGGCTGTGGGGCGCCCTGCTCCTTCCACCAGAGCTGCCAGAGTCACGGCAGCTACCTCGGGGGAGTGGCCCCCAGCCACACTCCCTCGAGGGGGCCTGCACACACCCAGAGGTGGGGACTCGGGGCCGAGAAGGAGAAGAGGGCCACAGAACAGAAAGAATGTTCTGTGACTACACCCCAGTCATGGGTGTCCCCAGCGAGGCCACACATGGCGGAAGAACACTGTAAATAGGCTCCCTGTTCAACATTCTTCCTCCAGCCGTTTGGCTGAATGTAAATATCACTTACACAGTCAGGAGCTTTGCCCCCATAAGGATCTTTTCTTCTGTTGAGGGCTCTAAATTTCTCTGTCATCACTA
Organism: Scalopus aquaticus; assembly: GCA_004024925.1. NCBI lineage: Eukaryota > Metazoa > Chordata > Mammalia > Eulipotyphla > Talpidae > Scalopus > Scalopus aquaticus. Next base: position 38,042 of record PVIJ01003325.1, on the reverse strand, counting down.
TGCTTTCCCTCCTTGGGAACCAGCCCGAGGCTGGAGTGGCGCTGCTCCCCATCTGGATGGGGAACGAGGAGCCAGGAGAGTGGGTGAACCCCTGGTCCTCAGCCAGCCCCGGGCCGGCAGGGCTCAAACGAAGGCCTTCCGTGCTCGGCACCCACGTGTAAAGCCACGTCTCTTCCTGCCCGCCGAGGGTAGTGGAGGGGCCCTCTCGGTAGGAGGAGGGCATGGTGGAGTGAGCCGGCAAGGGCGCCCACATGCCTTCAGGCAGCCCCAGCTGGGGGCCAGCAATTAGGAAGGAGGAGGACCCGCCCACGCTGATGGTCATTTACCCAATTGTGCTTTGTGGGATATTCAACCCAAGGAATGTGGCGTCCCTGGCCGAGCGTAAGAGGAAGCCTAAGTTCTCCAAGGAGGAGCTGGACATTCTGGTCACGGAGGTGACCCACCACGAGGCGGTTCTCTTTGGGAGGGAGACCATGCGGCTGTCCCATGCCGACAGGGACAAGATTTGGGAAGGCATAGCTCGGAAAGTCACCTCCGTCAGCCAGGTTCCCCGCTCCGTCAAGGACATTAAGCACAGATGGGACGACATGAAGCGGAGGACCAAGGACAAGCTGGCCTTCATGCAGCAGTCCCTGTCGGGCCCCGGGGCCGGAGGCCAGGCTTCCGCCATCGTACTTACTGCCCACGAGAGGGCCATCGAGTCCGCGCTGCTCACAGCCCGCTCTGGGCACAGCTTCCCCCGGGCAGAACTGGACGGCACCGACAGCCCCTCGACCAGCTGTGAGTACCGTGTCGCCCCGCCCAGCTCCTGCCTCCCCCCAGCCCGCTCCCGGCCACCCCCTTCCCTA
>PVIJ01003325.1:0-37094 GCA_004024925.1 Scalopus aquaticus | reverse complement strand
GGGGAATAGACAAACTTTAATTAAACAATTGCCCAAGAAAAGACTTGGCGTGAAGGAACGAAGGACGAGTGTGGGGTGTCCTGAGGGCAGGGCCGATGTCACAGACAGCGGGGGTGTGGGTCACTCGGGGGCCCTCACCAGGCTCCCTGCTGGGCTTATGTGCAGCTGTTGCCTTCCCGGAGCTCATCCTAGTTTCTGAACGAGGCGCCCCATGTTTTCACTGTGCATTTGGGCCTTCAAATGATGTAGCCCTGAGAGCAAGGAGGGGTGGTAGTGACCCCCCCACCTCCACTGGGGCAGAGGTGGGGGTGCCGGGGAGGGCTCCCCAAGGAGGGCCAGTGGAGCTGAGATGGGAGGGTAAGAGTTAACCAGGCCACGGTGGGGTGGGGTGCAGGGGAGGGGAGGGGGGGCCTCACAGGCACAGGCTCGGAGGGAGAAGGGAGAACAGCATGTACAAGGGCCCAGCATCAGGAAGGCGCTGGCACGTTCCAGGAACAGAGAGAAGCCAGGGAAGCTCAGGGAAGCCGGCGAGGGGGAGGGGGCGTGGGAGGAAGCCGGCCAAGTCTTCAGGCCCAGGCCACAGAGAGATCAGTCCTTTGTCTATTCCTGAGACTTTACTTCTGGGCGACTTTCTGCATTCCCCTCCTGTGCCATGCCGCGACCCCCTGCGTCCTACGTTTGTGCTCACCCTACGACTGACTCTCGACTGACTCTCGATCACCCTCTGTTTCATGGGTCCCTCCCGCCCCCCTCCCACTCCTCTCCCGCCCCTCTCCTTCCTCGGCTCTATTTCCCTCTTTCCCCTCTGCATCCTGTGTGGCAGGAAGGACTTGGAAGGCAGGGGGCTGGGGGGCAGTATCTGGCCCAGCTGGCCAACACTGGCGTCTTTTGGGGGTCTGTGATTCCAGTTGGGGTTCCCCAGGAGGGGAGGCCGTCGAGGCCCTTCTGTGCTGGGCTGCACCCACTTCAGTTCTGCTTCTGCACACACCCTCCCTCCACCCTCAGCCGGGGGCTGCAGCTGGAGGCGGCTGGCCTATGAGAGACGAGCGGGGCAAGCCCAGCCCACGGGAACTGTGGGTTCACAGACTCCCCTTCCCAGGCCCCTGCGGTTGGGATCTTGCTAATTTCCTGTTTGGCTGGGGATCCTGACAGGTGGCCGTGCACAGTCAGACTCTCAGGACTGGGAGGAGCAGGGACACCATCTAGTTCGCCTTCTTCCTTACCCAGATGAAGCAGCTTAAGCCCCAGAGACAGAGGTGGCCCCAGAGCTACTTCAGAATCAGGACTCAGATCCCGACCGCCAGCCACCTGTGCCTCTGTCTTGTTGGGTTTCATGATGATTCCACCCAATTATGAGAAAAAGAAGGGGCCTGGGCACCCATTGAAGTCTGTTCCTTTAATCCTGCCCTGCCTCCTCTCCATCTCCCTGAGACTAAAGGTAATGAGGAGGTTGCCGAGTGTGCCCTGGGCCGGGCAGGGAGCTGGGACCCCCTCACTGCAGGCTCAGCAGCCCCCGCTCTCCCCAGGTGGGGCCTGGCAGGAAAGGAGCCCTTCATCACGGCCCAGCCTCACTCCTTCCAGCCCTTTCTGCCGGGGCAGGTGTTCCAGATCCCTGGAGGCACCTGGTACCAGGCCCTCTTTAGGGTGCCGGCCCAGGTGAGACCCTGGGCCCTTGGGAGGCTGTGGCCGTAGGCCAGCAGAATCGGTCTTTTCCTTCCCTCCCTGAAGCTGGATCTGAGTTTAGCCCCACAGGTGCAGGCAGGGCGGGTTTGCCTGTCAGTTGGGTCAGCCTTCTATTTTAACTGCTGCCTGGGGAATCTCCCCTTAACCTTGATCTTGAGGGCCAGGACCATCGTGTGCAGAGGCTGGGCCTCTCCCTGGGATGGGCTGTAGGTCGCTGTCTGATGGTGTCCACGGCTGTCAGGTGTGTTCCCAAGTGACAGCAGTGTGTCTGCTCAGACAGCCTGCCTTGGGAGGTGCAGGGGGCCCCGGGTTGGCTGCAGAGGTAGTTCTGCTCCGCACCTGCTGGGCTTGTCCTTTCCGGAGCTTCTCCATCCCTTTGCATCCCCCTGGGGCTACTTAAAGTTGCAGATTCCAGCAAGACCACAAGGTGGCCCCAAGCAACTCAGAGATAGCCTCAGAGAGCCTGGAACTGAGTGACCAGGGGCATCCTGGCTTTTTCGGCAGGTGCCTCTCATTCAGTTTTGCAGAGTGCTTCTAGTCTGTTCTCACGCATGATTCTTAACAGCCCTGCTGGGGGAGGGGGGGCGGGCAGGCGGGTATGTCGGTAGGCAGAGCAGTTAGTATCTTTGCAGAAACCAAGTCCCAGAGAGATGAAGTGAGCCCTGGGTTGACATGCCGTCACTGGGGTTGGGGTCAAACATTAGCAGGTCACTGATCTGTGAAAGGAAGGGGACCTGGACGCTGCTAGCTCCTCTGCCCCCTGGATTTGGGGACCAGGGTGGATTGGGAGCAGGCGTGTGCTGAATTAGGCCGAGGGCTGGCAGGCTAGGGGGGTGCTAGAGTGATTGGGGAGCCCAAGCTCAGGGCTGTGCCCTTTCTCCTTATAATCATTTGCTCTCGTTTGTTTCTGTCCTCCAAGATGATGAAGACGAGGAGGCCCCCGGGCCCTCGAGGCAGCCTTTGCGGATGCCCCTGCAGCGGTCCCCGGAAGAAGAGGCCCCCCTGGCCAGGCCCACACTGCTCCGCTCATCCTCCTCCTCAGACCAGTCGGAGACAGTGGGCCCCAAGCCAGAGGCCCTACCCAGGCCTTCACCCCAGGCCCAGGCTCCCTGCAGGACCCCTCGGCTGCACCCCACCCCACCCAGTGTGGGCCTTGACTGGCAGCTCCTTCACATCCACGCGCAGCAGACGGAGGTGTTCCAGCAGTTCTGCCAGGAGCTGGTTTCCGTGCACCGGGACATGGCAAACAGCATGCGTGCCGTCGGCCAGGCCGTGGCCGAGCTGAGCAGCCGCGTCGGCCAGATGTGCCAGACCCTGACAGAGATCCGGGACGGGGTTCAAACATCTCAACAGGGGCCAGACAGGGGAGCCCCCAAGGGCTCTACCTGCCAGGCTGAGGCCCCACCAGCGGAGCCCCCACCAGCCCCCCCAGAACCAGCTCCCTCACGGACTACCAGGTCTCGGAAGAGAAAGCACAATTTCTAACCCAGCCGGTCTGCACTGGGAGGAAGAGAGATGGAGAAGGTTGTCTGGCCTTGACATAGGGGCCAATCTCTGTGTCCAGGACCCTTGTAGGATTTTGGGGGGAACTGTCACCTCCCCCAGCGAGCCAGGTCGGCTGCCCTGTGCTCCGAGAGCATGTGCTCCGCCCTGCTCCCTCATCTTCGGCAGACGCTCAAGATGCAGGGAAAGCTACCTGCTTGACGCTTGCTTGGCCTGGTGGGTCAGCCTCCTCTCGGTCTGCGCCCCTGGCAGCAGGCTTTGCAGGAAGGGGAGGCGCAAGAGAGGGCAGCGTCTGAGTGGGATCCTGCTTTCCATCCTCAGGGTCGCTGCATCAGCCTCCCAGACCCTGATTCTGCTGCTTTCGAAGGGGGCAAGGCCTGACAATGCTCAGGTGGGGCTCAGCCCTTCCTGGAGAGCCCTGCCCTCCCCTCCCCTAGGGCTCCACACCCTAGGGGGCAGGGAGGGAGGGGGTGCCCCACTTCGGCCTTCTGCTTGCCCTCCTGCGTGCGTGTGCTCTGCTGCTGTGCTTGCCTTTGTGGAGCGGGGAGAACAGGATGCTGTCGGAGGAAGAAGACCACCTTGCATTCCTACAGTCCTTTTGCTTTTCCCTCCCCGCACTTGCAGATGTGCGATCTCAGGGGTTCTCGGGACAGCTGGAGAGGCTACCAAGTCCGGGTAATCATTGTCATCCTTGCATTTCAGATAGTGGGGGGAGGGGGAGAGGCAGGACTTGAAGTGGAGGCTGTGGGTTTTTCAGCTCCCTAGGAGAGACCAGGTCTGGAGTTGGGAGGGGTGTGGCTCCTTGCCTGCCCTGCCTCAACTCCCCTGGGTCTGTGTGGACGGCAGTGGCAGTGTTTAGGAGGTGAGACCACCCACCCCACCCAGGCACTGGGGCGGTGGCCAGTGGCTGGGGAGAGGCAGGGCCAGTGGCTGGGGATCTAGCAGGAGATCCTGCCTCTGGCTTGTGAAGGAGCCCAGAGCCCAGCAGGTTCCTGCACGGGTCCAAGTCCCAGCATGCCTCGCCTCTGCTTGCTTGGGCTGCATCCGCATCAGCTACACACATTTCTAGCTTCCGTTTTGTTGTGGAGTGTGGGAGACAGCAGGTTCTTGAAGTGTTGGCAGGTTAGGGAGTGGCAGATGCAGCTGAGCTCCGACTTGGGAGCCGCTCATTATCCTCTTTGCTCCCTGGCCTGAAGCTGACCCTGGCAGAAACTCCTGCCCCATTCAGGCCCTCCAGCTCTAGTGGGGACTGGGAGTCCTTCTTGGGGTGCTGCTTCTGAACCCAGACCCAGGTTTGTCTCAAGTAGGAAAATGAGGGCCACTGTGAGGTTCCCATGTTCTTGGCTCCATCTCCCCCTTCTGTGGTTCTTTGGGAGTTCCTGCTTCCCCACACTCAGCAGCCCCCTGTCTGGCAGCCCCCTGTCTGACAGCCCCGTGGCTTGATTGCTTGGCGTTGCCCTGTCCTCCCGACGCTGGAATCAAAGGTTGCCTTCCCCAGTATTTTTGTTAAGATGGCAATAAAAAGAAATTGATCTCACACTTGGAACACACCCAGTCTCCAGGATCTTTCTTTGGTGTGTCTTCTCTTTCTTCGCTTCCTGTGAAAACCTCAAGGCCGCCCAAAGCAAGGGTTAGATGACCGAGAAAAGTGTTGGCTCGAGGGCCCCTGGCGTGCCCCAATTCCATGAGCTGCCAGAGCCCTAGTCAGGGCCACATTAGCCCTTAGAGGAACGAAAAGGAACTTCTGGGCTGAGGGAGACAGAGCAGCCCACAGGAAACCAGCCATATTTGAGTTCTCCACACATCAACAGTGAGATGTCGAATGAATTTTAATTTAGTTCTTAAAAATGAGTTACGGGTCCTAGGAAAAAATAATTTCTGGCAGGAGACCCCAGAGGATCGGTCTGTCCACTTGCCAGTGTACTCCGGTCTACTCCAAGGCATGAACTTGTCTTGGACACTGCCCACTGAGAGGGGTGTCCGTTACAGGCCAGGCCCTGCCCCCAGGATGAGGTTTATCAGTAACAGAAAGAAGTGGCTTCCGCTCACTCCCTGGGACTCTCCTTTGGGAGGAGGGGGCCTCATCACCTGTGCACTGTCCTCACTTATCATGGGTCACAGACAGGGGTTCTCCCAGGCAGGAAATTCCCATCTCACCAGGGATCCATTCCTTTTCTGGAAGATTCTAGCTTGCCTTTGACTTCTTCGAATCCAAGTCATTCTCTGCAGTTCTTGGCCAAAAAGCGCAGCCTTGGAAATCAAGATTTTTCCAACTTCCAGGTGATGCAAAGACCCTGTGAGACCAGCCCATTTCTTCTCTGCAAGGTCTCTGCGCTAAGCAGTGACTGGCCTGGGCCTGGGGAGGGAAGGGGTCCTTTTAGAGCCAAAGGGGACAGAGAGCTGGAGGCTTGTGAACTTCAGATGGACAAGACTTAAGCTGATTTTTCTTGGCTTCACTGGGAATTGTGGGGCTGGCAGGTCAAAACAGAAAGGCAGAACTGGGGTCGGGAGGTGCCAAAGATAGAGCAGCCAGTTTCACCTTGGGGTAGGGAAGTCCCTCCTAGGAGTACCAAGGACTGCCAGGTGGTGGTTGGTCAGGGCTGGGGAACCGTGGATCTGGTAGCCCCGTGACCTACAGACCCTCCCAGGCCGGAGACCTGAATGTGCAGCCTGGCCTCCTCCTGGTCAGTCTCCCCATTTCTGCCTCTGTGACTGGGACAATGTCCTTTCCTTTGGGGACATACTCACCGGGGAGGAGAGTCTGAGCCTGTGTCCTCCCACAAAGTGAATGTCCCATGGGCTATTTTCTCTCTTGAGTTGAGTCTGATCGTCATTTCCTGACCCAGCTAGAAAATAGGGTGCTCTTGATAAGACAGAGTGGGTGAGATGTGAACAATGTCTTCATGCTTCTCTGTTCAGTACCCAAAGTCAGCGAGGACTTAGGGATAAAAACGACCCACTATCATCCTGGAAGGGTCCCTGCAGAACCCCCCACCCACCACTACCTCCCACCCCTGATGGCTTCGAAGGCCTCCAGCTCCCTGGGGCTGACGGGAAGTGCTGTCAAATGAACTCTAGTGTTTTTCAGCAGCCCATGGTGAACATCTTCCATCCCCTTCCATCCCACTTCACGGGGCCTTCCCACCAAGACCTGGAAACCCAGCAAGTGGATTTTCACTCCTGGAAGCTTTGTTTCCGATGGCTCTGGCTAACCTGAAGCCATATCACGGGGCAGGTGTGGGTGTGCAGCGATTGTCGATTCTGGAATTGAATCAAGCCTTTGTGTGTGACTGCAAAATACTCATTAGGGGGAGACCTAATTCAAGGTGACTGTGTTGGAACTTAACTGGCTCCATTTAGGTCTACCTCAAAAGTGATATAGCCTGAACATCCCAGGGGAATGTGTGGTTAGGGTTCCCTGAGGTTCACCGTGTCTGTCATATTTCAAACGTCAAGTTTCAAAACAGCCAAGTATCACAGATACTGAACAAATTCTGATGTGTCTTTGGAAATAGTTTGTGATTGACACAAAGATTGGTTGTTCTCATCCTAAACATTGATTCTTCTTGGGTAGGAAGACACCAGGAGGTGGGAAGGGAAATGGACGTGGATCTTGCTAAACCTTTTGACATTCCCTAGAATGACTTCTAGAGAATAAATCCCTGATAGTAGTTACAATTTCCTCATCTGTCTTTTTCCCTTAAAGTTGATTGCCAGGGGAAATAATTCTCGCGTTGAGCATTTGATGGCTATTTAGACACTGAAAGAAAAGACAACTTCTTTCCTGTATGTGCTCTGTGATTCAAGTGACTTTGTGAGAAAAAAGATAAATGGTTTGCTTTCTATATCTGGGAGAAGGGAAGTTTGGGTCTACCTCATTTCTATTCTGTGCTCACCCTAAGGTTGATTCATTATGGTTGTCACGTCCCAGATTCGTTAAATTGGGGGCTGGAACTGATTTTGCACATTCCTTTCTTTTTTTAAGATTTATTTATTTATTTACCTGTTTATTTATTTATTTATTTATTTGTGCTTAGAAGAACCGTGGTGTAGGCTAGAGGTGTGGGGGGTGAGAGGATTCACTAGAGACAGAGTAGGGAGCAAAACAGGTGGATTGACTGAAATACACTGCTGAGGGGAGCAGTGGGCGAGACAGGAGAGGTCTGCTGCGCCATGTGGGTCAGCTCCCTGGCCAGATCAAATTCAGGCTGTAGTGGCAATAGTGCTGAGACTAAACCCCTGGGCCACAGGGAGGTCCATATTTTACACATTCTGAAGAAATGGCAGGTGTGGAGTTGAGATTGGGAAGCATTCATTTGACAAGGCTTTTCTGGGCAAGGGGGCCTTTGTTCCTCTCTCCTAAGTTTTTTAATAACATCATGACTGGGTGTCATGGAAAGCACAAAATTGCCTTTACAGACCGGGGAGATGGGCACTCACGTGTGAGATGTTGACCACAGGTGATTGAGGCTCAGGTCCTTGGACAAGAAACAAGTTCTGGGACTGTAAGTGCCATCAGCATTGCAAAGCCACACTTCCTGGTGGAGCTTATGACTTGCTTCTCCCATAGGGGACAAGCAGCCAAAGCTGGTGATGGCTCTCCGGTCCTATTCTTCCCTACCCGGGGGAAAGTGACAGCCTCCTTCAGGGCTGAATGGAGCCGAGTCCTCAGGGACTAGCCAAGAAGGGGCAGGATATATGCTGGGGCTGCTCTGCCCGGTGTGTGACCCGTGTGGGTTTGCCGTGCTGCTGGCCACTACATCTGCCACATGCCAGCCCATGCCCAAATTGGCATTTGGATGCCTTTGGGATGGAAGTGGGGGTAACTTAATAATTGCTTCATAAGGAAAACTTGGAAAGTGCAATTCCAAAATAAATCCACCTATGAAGGATAGTCACTATTAAAACAGCAGTGTATTTCCTGCAAATAGTTGATGGAAGCTTGTTCTTAAAGAGTGATTGGAGCCACACTATAAATAGCTCTCAGGCCCATTGTTCCCACACTGCTTTGTATCATGACCATTTTTCCATGTTGTGAAAGATGCCTTGAAAACATTTCTCCATAGATGGCTATCATTCCATCCAACAAATGTGCCATGACTTATTAAATCATGTCTCCAGCATTAGACATTTAGATGTTTTTGTTCTTGCACGAGTTTGCCAGTGATACAGCACCCAGGGTGGTATGCCAAGTTTACATAGTTGGGTCACAGCTCACTGCTAGTATTTTAAAATTTTCTTTAAAATTGCAGTAAAATTCACCCAATGTAAAAGTTACCATTTTAATCATCTCAAGTGTCCACTTCACTGAATGTATCAACGCTATTGTGTACCCCTGCCACCATCCACCCCGGATGCTGTCATCTTCCCCAACTGATACACGAGCCCCCCACCCCACTTCTGGGAATCTGACTGTAAGTGCCTCTTGCAAGGGGGGTGGCGGTCCTACAGTATTTGTCACGTGACTGGCTTATTTCCCCTAGTGTGTGTCTTCAAGGCGCGTTCATGCCGTAATGTGTCAGAATCTTGTTCCTTTCTAAGGCTCGGTGCTGTTCCCTGTGTGTATGCTGTGTGGACATTTCTGTTCATCCGCCCATCCCTCGGTGGCACCTGGGTTGCTTCTACCTTTTGACGATTGTGCATCGTGAGGTGTGAGCATGGGCGTACAAAGTCTTGTTTGAGTCACCATTGCCAATTTGTTCCCAAAGGGTCATGCCAGGGTTTTTGCCACCGTCAGAGTGGGAGGCCCTTATCTCACCACCTTTATCAACCTGGATATTGTCTTCAAAAGAAAATCTGTGCCAGCAAGACAAGGTGCTATGTTGTGTTTCTTTTCTTGTTAGTATGCTGAATATTTCTCACATCTTCATTATCCTTGTGGGCTTTTGCTGTGAATGATCGTTTCCCTGGGCTGCTCCAAGCGCAATTCTTTGGGCTGTACCAGTTGGACAGATTGAGATTTCTTTCCTGACTTTTGAGACACATCATGATATAGGGGATATAATTTCTTTTTGACTATCTCCTTGATGCTTGTGTAGCACAGAACCATAGAACTCCAAATCATTCCCTCTTGCCCTTTGACCTGTGCGCCTCCACTTTTCTACAGATGTTGCGGCATCTCATGTTTGGGAGGTGAGTGGGGTGGCAGGATAGATGTTGGAAGTGTTTCAGGGAGGATGGTAAGAGTTACACATCCTGAGGTTTGCAGGTCTTTAAAGGTTACCTGAGCACTGCTGAGGGTTTTACACACCTGCTTAGGAGCCATGAGTTCTGGTGGGGAAGGTGTAGACCTCATAGCTCCTTCAGTTGGTTCGAGGACCCCCCACCCTTACCCCCATCAGTGGCCTATAGTGTCTGGGGACCTCTGTGATTAAAAGTTATGGAAGGGTAGATAAGATGATCTTTTAGTTTCTCAATCAACTTTATAGTTGGTGTTTAATTTGGTGTCTACCCTATCCTGGAAGGTAGGCAGGGCAGATGTTGTTTCTGGTCTCAGAAAACAGAGATTCTTAGAGCCTCTGAGACTTTCTCAAGGTCACACAACACAGTGACAGAGGACAAGGAGCTGGCCCATCTCCTTGACGTGGAACTGATTTGTAGACATTTGCCTGGTGGGCGTCTCACCACCTGCACGTGCCCAGCCCCATGTCTGGCACTGAGGAGTGGCCTGTGCATTCTCACCTGTCCCCCTCGCCCCCAGGTACGTGGTCATCTCCCGGGAAGAAAGGGAACAGAACCTGCTGGCCTTCCAGCACAGCGAGCGCATCTACTTCCGGGCGTGCCGGGACATCCGGCCTGGGGAGCGGCTGCGGGTCTGGTACAGCGAGGACTATATGAAGCGCCTGCACAGCATGTCCCAGGAAACCATCCACCGCAACCTGGCCAGAGGTGAGTGCCCACACTCCAAGGGGGGGCCATGCCCGCCAGCCAGCCCTGGAGAGGGCAGACATGCCTTTCTAGGAGCTTCCTAAGAAAACCCATGAGATCAGAGCACACCAGCAACAGGAAGCCCCAGAGGGACACCAGAGGCCACACGGTCCAGGTCTCAGCTGCAGGCCTGGGCTGGGATGTGACCACTCCAGGGGCTTCCCCTTCTCATGGAGTAGTTTCAGAAACCCTCATTCCAGGCCATTCAGAGTACTGGGGAGAGAGGCACGCTCCCAAGTCCAAGCACATAAGCTTAAGCATCAGTCCTCTTTCCCACTGCCCCCATGAAAGCAGCGATCATTGGTGACGTTTACAGTACTTCTGTGTGCTAAGCAGGTGTTCCTCGGGGTCCTATGTAGTCACAACAATAGCACCTACCCCTTCAGTGAGGTGAGAATAGATGAATAATTCACAGAACAAGTGCAGGACAAACACTGCCTTGGCCATCGTGGGTCCCCGGTTGTAAACGTTAATACTTGTGATCCCATGTGGATCACTGTCTCCATCTCACACGTGTAGAAACTGAGCATCAGATAAACACCCTGAGTTACCCAGTTTGCGTAGCCTGGAAGGACAGAGCTAGATTCTAACCTCCATCTGTCTGGCTCCAGGGCCTAAGCTCTATCTAAGCTATGGTGGTTATAGTCCCCCAGACAAAATTGGTCTCTTCTCTGCTTCGTGCTGGTATCATTCCTGCTCGTCCTAATGACGTGATGTGCAAGAATCATTTCTGTTAGAAGAAGGTCGGAAGGAGGTGTGAAGTTGACCTTAGGTTTGCCACTCGGGGGAGCTGTGTGTGCAGGCCCGGCCATTTGCAAGTGGCTCAGATTACTCCAGCCCCTAGTCTTTTGCCTCTCAACTCTATCCTCAGCCTGGCCAGGGCAAACTGGTGAGTCCAGACCCTTCTTTCAGTGGGAACTTCCTTGCATTAAAACCATGTATGGAAAGACCCAGAGTTCATTGGGTCACAGCAACCAAGGCTATATCCAGACCCACCAACCTATTTATTGGAAGTAAGTCTACATTTGGAATATGAGTGGAGAAGATGAAGAGGGGGCGGGAGTGACCCGATGAAATTAAGCTGTCATTAAAAACAAAACAGAACAAAGCAAATTGTGGACATAGTGCACTGCTGCTGCCTGACTTGGTAAAAGGTGTCTGGTGACGAGAAGAGAAGTGAGAGGAGACCTAATAGACGTGCTCATCTCTTGTCTCCTCCAGATTTGGGGGGTTGGCCACATGCTGGTTTCACATGTTGTCCCTGATAAGCTTACAGTGGTTTCTACTTGACTTCTGGAGATGCTTCGTGTAAAAGTATCTGATACATAGTAGATGTTCAATATATCTTTGTTAAATGGATAGAAGAAGAAATGAATGAAGACAGCCGGAATTCGCCAAAAGAATCCTAGCACCTGAAGAAAAGAAAAGCAAGAGAAGTCATGTGTGAGGACGCAGGCTCCAGCCCTTGGTTTCATCTTGAATTCTTCTGGACTGAGCGTCCCTTTTCTCCCAGTCTTCTCCAAAACACTATGAGCCACATCACCCTTAGAGAGCCCAGAGACCTGCGAGGAATGCTCAGAGAGGGGGAGTGAGCTTTCGGGAATGGTTCCGAGGAGGCGTGGCAGACATACCTGAAAGGAGATACGCCAAGAGGTGTGAAGATACAGGAGGAAGGAGAGTCTGACCCTGGCCAGGCTGAGCAGCAGGAAACGGGAAGAAACTGACAGCTCCCATGGGGAAAGCTGGAACGGTGTGTGAACTTGATCCCAAAGCCTCTGGGCGCAGTCCTGGAGCTCGATGGCCTTCAGAGGGTGTCTCTGTAGCCTGTAGCTTTGGCAGGCGTGACCAGGTTAGTGGTGTCTGGGATTGGTGTGCCAGTTCTGTTTTGGAAGGGAAACCCCCATGTTCAGTCACTTCTGGTCTTACATGGAAGGAGGTTTCTTTGTAATTGGAGGCTGGAGCCCTGATGAAGAAGCCTGAATTACAAGTCCGAATTAAGTAGGGACTTCAGTTGAAGCTCAAAGACTGCTTCCTAAAGAGAACGTAAATGATTCCTTTGTGGTTACCTTTTAGGAACAGGACACATCTAATGCATGCATTCCGGACATTGCTGTTATTTGATGGAGGCTTTGGAACCAATTTCATAATGATACTAAGTTCTTTGGGGGCCTGTAGATTTTTGTGGAAGCCTTGAATCCAAAGAGGTCTCGTGCTGATCCTAGGAAATTTGAATGATCTTATCTAAGCAGAGAGGCATGAGAGATTCCTGGCGACATGTGACCTTGACCTCCCCACTTCCTTCACTGTTGGCTGCTTCTTTAGTCTTCACGAAAATGAAAGGGTGGCTCTTGACTTTGAGAGATTCTGAATGGCAATATGATCTGTACTACAACATGTTGCATTTTTGTTAACGTCCTCTGAATCTCCACCCCTCTGACCCCAGCTGTTACAAGCACACGGGCTGCGGGGTGTCACCTGAGTCCCATGAGCCTGGGAGATAGGTTGTTGCTTGAACACTCATCTGAGGGCAGAAGAGGGGCAACCTAAATAGGTTCCTCCCTTTTGCACTGTTACCTGTAGGAAGCCTGGAGTGATCCAAGGCCAGGGCCCAGCACCCTGTGCCAGCTGTGCAGACCCAGGCTTAGTCACAGCGTGCAACAACTGGATCACACATGGGCATACCTTGGCCTTCACCCAGAGGCCGCTAACAAACATGGTTTTCAGAAATCCGATCACAACCTACACCCAGGTCGAGTCATTGTACACAGTCACACCCCCTCTAGTCCCCATCCCTGAGCTCAGAAGATTCTTTGAGACTTCTGAGCTCCACAGCCTGCTGTCAGGAACTTCTGAGGGCCCCTCTTAGCTTCTGTACCCCCAGACAGCACCCACACTTCTGTAGCAATTTATGAAACTGTGTTGATGATTTTAAAGAATCAGGCAAAATGATTTATTGTTGGGGATCTCACCAAGATCTTTGAGGTCATTTGTGACAGGAAAAAAAAAGTTTAAGTCCTCTGAATTGCCAGTTAAGGAAATAGCTCTTTGTGGACCTTGCTGCGGGTCTGTGCGGTGTCTGTTCTGTAGCTTGTTGGAGGTTGCCATCTTGGAGTCCTCAGCTCTGTAGGTACCCCGTTTTCCCTGGTCTTCCAGTCTTGGTTGTCAGAGAGATCCCGGCCACGCTCCTCACATGTTCCCAGTCTTCAAAAAACTGGGAGCAAGGACAGTTGCTGTGGGATGGACTGCGCCCGGATGGGCTTCTCCAGAGAGGAGGAGGCAGGGGAGGGCTCTGTGTCTCCTGTGTACCTTTTACCAAGTCGAAGCAGCCACCTTCTCACTGCTCGGACCACAGGGGAAGCCGGACATGGGCAAGTCCACACTAGCTTCGCTCTGTTTGAGGGGGGACGTCCTCTTCTAGGGTCAGAGGATGGCGTGTACCTTCGAAAGAACTTGCAGCCGCCCTTCCCTATAGCCTTCTCTCAACTTCTAAACATAGTTTATTTCCATAAGTCTCCATTGAAATGGTCTCTTTAAAAGAGTTCTTCCCACCCTGTCTGGTCCTGTCTCTAGTCCCCTGTCCACGGAGCGATGCACGTCTCCTTTTTGTCACCTGGCCCAGCAAAGCCAGACCCAGAGGGGTGTGTCAAGCAACTTCCTAGCAGGAGGACTGCTGTGTTTCTGTGGGTGTCTCCACTTCGGGGCGTTTCCCCACTTCCTCACACCCTGGTTTTCCTTCCTAGGAGAGAAGAGGTTGCAGAGGGAGAAGTGTGAGCAGGCTCTGGATAACCCAGAAGACCTGAGGGGTCCCATTCAGCTCCCCGTGTTGAGACAGGGCAAAAGTCCCTACAAGCGTGGCTTTGACGAGGGGGACGTGCACCCCCAGGCGAAGAAGAAGAAAATAGACCTCATTTTCAAGGATGTGCTGGAGGCCTCGTTGGAATCGGCCAAGGTGGAAGCCCACCAGCTGGCACTCAGCACCTCCCTGGTCATCAGGAAAGTCCCCAAGTATCAGGACGACGCCTATGGCCGCTGCGCCATGGCCGTGTCGCACGGCGTGCAGAATGCCAGCCGGACCCAGGGGGAAGGGGACTGGAAGATCCCCCAAGGGGCTTCCAAGGAGCCAGGCCCACTGGAGGACGAGGAAGAGGAGCCTTCGTCCTTCAAGGCCGACAGTCCCGCCGAGGCCTCCCTTGCATCTGACCCTCACGAGCTTCCCACCACTTCCTTTTGCCCTAACTGTATCCGCCTGAAGAAGAAGGTCCGAGAACTTCAGGCAGAACTAGACATGCTTAAGTCTGGGAAGCTGCCTGAGCCCCCCGTATTGCCAGCACAGGTACTGGAGCTCCCAGAGTTCTCAGACCCAGCAGGTAAGTTGGTGTGGATGAGACTGTGGTCGGAGGGAAGAGACGCAGTGGGCAGTGTGGAGGGTGGCCTGCCCACACCTTCAGGGAGCGGAGGAGCGGCCCACACAGATGGCCCCTCGGGAGCCTGGGACAGGCCCTCTGCGGCCATGCTGGGGTGCTCACGTCTGCTCCTTGTATCCTCGTCAATAAAGGAAGTTCCGCTGCAGGAGGGGTGTGTGCTGTCTTCTTGACCGTTGCCTTCTGGCGGTGTCTTACCCCAAAGCCAGCTCCTAAAGCCCATCTCTCTCTCCCCCCACCCCTAACAGTGTCTGGAGGGGCTAGCTCCCCCAGTCTTCCGAAACTCACTGCAGGCACACAGCCTTGTCCCCCTCTTCCCAGATCGCTGTCTCTGCCGCACACGTGGTCCTCGCCCCTGCCTGTTTTAGAAGGGCGGGGTCCAGGGCATTTAGCTGCCTGTCTTTGACCTTTCCTGTTAGCTGCCCGCACCTTCTCGAGTCAGTTGACAAGTCGGAAGGCTCTGCAGTCCACATCTGCAGCTGGGTTAGAGTATTTACAGAGCGCTTCCGATTTTAACCACATCCCTTAGCTCAGAATGACGTGTCTTAGATATTTAAAGCATGCGTCCTAACTGCACCGCATTTTGATCCTGAAGTCACTTGCCTGCATCTGAGGACAGCACAGCTCCCTCCCTGAGGTACCTGTCCGCGTCCTCCCTTGTGACTTGGTTATGTTCAGCATGCTTTGGTCCTCCACGGACCCGCTCTCCTAGTCGTGCCGTTGGGTTGGAAATTTGAATTCCTCTAGCCCCCATTAGTGCAGGTGAGGACAGGCAGCCTGGCGCGTGGCAGCCAGCCTGGGTAATCCACCAGGAACAGAAGCAGGCGTGGATGACCAGAGTGGTGCTAAAGAAATCCTAGGCTGCCGCGGGAATCGGCTTCTGTTTCACGTAGTGTGGCGCCTGCTCTCGGGAGCGCGTTTCCTGTTCGGTTTGGAAAAGCCTGTGATTTCTCCACCCGGCGTACATGTGTCTTTCCCATTTGTCTTCCAGCCTCTGAGAGCATGGTCTCCGGCCCCGCCATCATGGAGGATGACGACCAGGAGGTGGACTCTGCAGATGAATCCGTCTCCAACGATATGATGACGGCGACCGACGAGCCCTCCAAGATGTCATCTGCCACCGGCCGCCGGATCCGGCGCTTTAAGCAGGAGTGGCTCAAGAAGTTCTGGTTCCTGCGGTACTCCCCGACCCTGAACGAGATGTGGTGCCACGTGTGCCGCCAGTACACCGTTCAGTCCTCCCGCACCTCGGCCTTCATCATTGGCTCCAAGCAGTTCAAGATCCATACCATCAAGCTGCACAGCCAGAGCAACCTGCACAAGAAGTGCCTGCAGCTGTACAAGCTCCGCATGCACCCCGAGAAGACGGAGGAGATGTGCCGCAACATGACCCTGCTCTTCAACACCGCCTACCACCTGGCCCTGGAGGGCAGGCCCTACGTGGACTTCCGGCCCCTGGCTGAGCTCCTGCGGAAGTGCGAGCTCAAGGTGGTGGACCAGTACATGAACGAGGGGGACTGCCAGGTCCTCATCCACCACATCGCGCGGGCGCTGCGGGAGGACCTGGTGGAGCGCATCCGCCAGTCGCCCTGCCTCAGCATCATCCTCGACGGACAGAGCGATGACCTGCTGGCCGACACGGTGGCCGTCTACGTCCAGTACACCAGCAGCGACGGCCCCCCGGCCACAGAGTTCCTGTCCCTGCAGGAGCTGGGCTTCTCTAGCACCGAGAGCTATCTGCAGGCCCTGGACCGCGCCTTTTCCGCCTTGGGCATCCGACTGCAGGACGAGAAGCCAACCGTGGGCCTGGGCATAGACGGGGCCAATGTCACGGCCAGCCTGCGGGCCAGCATGTTCATGACCATCCGCAAAACGCTGCCCTGGCTGCTGTGCCTGCCCTTCATGGTGCACCGGCCCCATCTGGAGATCCTGGACGCCATCAGCGGGAAGGAGCTCCCTTGCCTGGAGGAGCTGGAGAACAACCTGAAGCAGCTGCTGAGCTTTTACCGCTACTCGCCGCGCCTCATGTGTGAGCTGCGGTCCACGGCGTCCACCCTCTGCGAGGAGACGGAGTTCCTGGGGGACATCCGGGCCGTGAGGTGGATCATCGGCGAACAGAACGTCCTTAACGCCCTCATCAAGGACTACTTGGAGGTGGTTGCCCACCTCAAGGACGTCAGCGGCCAGACCCAGCGGGCGGACGCCTCGGCCATCGCCCTGGCGCTGCTGCAGTTCCTCATGGACTACCAGTCCGTCAAGCTCATTTACTTCCTCCTGGATGTGATCGCTGTGCTCTCCCGCCTGGCCTACGTCTTCCAGGGCGAGTACCTCCTGGTGTCCCAGGTGGATGACAAGATCGAGGAGGCCATTCAGGAGATCAGCCGGCTGGCCGATTCCCCTGGGGAATACCTGCAGGAGTTTGAGGAGAATTTCCGAGAGAGCTTCAATGGCATCGCCATGAAGAACCTCAGGGTGGCTGAAGCCAAGTTCCAGTCCATCAGGGAGAAGATCTGCCAGAAGACCCAAGTCATCCTGGCTCAGAGGTTCGATTCCCGCAGCCGAATCTTCGTGAAGGCCTGCCAGGTGTTCGATCTGGCCGCCTGGCCCAGGAACAGCGACGAGCTCATGAGCTACGGCAAGGAGGATATGGTTCAGATCTTTGACCACCTGGAGGCCATCCCCACCTTTTCCCGGGATGTCTGCAGGGAGGGGCTGGACCCCCGGGGGAGTCTGTTGATGGAGTGGCGGGAACTCAAGGCTGATTACTATACCAAAAACGGCTTCAAAGACCTGATCGGCCATATTTGCAAGTACAGACAGAGGTTTCCGCTCTTGAACAAGATCATCCAGGTCCTTAAAGTGCTCCCCACGTCCACCGCTTGCTGCGAGAAAGGTCGCAACGCCCTGCAGCGAGTTCGCAAGAACCACCGCTCCCGGCTGACCCTGGAGCAGCTCAGCGACCTGTTGACGATCGCTGTCAATGGACCGCCCATCGCCAGCTTCGATGCCAAGCGAGCTCTGGACAGCTGGTTTGAGGAGAAGTCTGGCAGCAGCTACACACTGTCCGCCGAGGTCCTCAGCAGGATGTCTGCACTGGAGCAAAAGCCGGTGCTGCAGACCGTGGACCACGGGTCAGAGTTTTACCCGGACATCTAGGGAGCCGGCATTCAGAGTTCACTAAGCTGTTGAATATTTTTTTAATCTATACTCATAAGCTTTGATATATTATATAAATATATATTATATTATATATATATATATATACATATATATATAAACCCACACTGAAAAATTTTTAAAAGCCAAGGTGACGCCTCCACCAGAAGCTACTGGGAGCTTTCGGAAAGGAATAATGCCGGAAACTGACTCTTGTCTACAAAATTTGGCAGCTGCGCCATATGTGGCAACTCATTTCCACTCACAGAAGCATGTGCTGGGCCACACGTGTTCCCACCTAACAGCCAACCAACAGCATAAGCTAAAATGACGGGTCTCTGTCATCACCTTTAGGTAGCTCTTTTCTTTCATGTTTTCGTTTGGGGGTCATGGGGTTGGGTTTATGATCTTGCCTTTCCTTTCTCCTTTGGTCTTGTGATGGGGTTCCGGGCCTGTCCGTGCCATGCGCGTGTCGGAGCTCCGAATCCGACCTCTGGTTGCGATGGGGTAGGTCGCGTCTCTGGCTTGCCGTGTTTGATTTTCTCCCTTCCCACCTGACTTCAGCTTGAGAGATGTGTCTTCATCTCCTGATGAGGGTGACTTCACTCAAAACAAAAGTGTTGGTCAAACTGTGACACCCATCACGCCCACCTCTGTCGCCTCTCCCATCCCCAGGCCGCTGATTCCCTCTCTCCAGCGCCCCAGGTCCTGAAGATATTAACCTGTTATACTGAAGGCAAGATTGCCTTGCTGCCGAGCTTGAAATCCTGGGGAGGGGAGAGGGGTGAGTTTTTTGCATTCCTGTTTTTACATGTTGTGGGATAAAATAATATAACTCCATTCGGATCCAGGGCTGTTGGGGGAATGAAGAGCCAAGAAGTCCAGACCCCAAGAGGGTAGCGATTTTTGGCTAAAAATGGAAAGTATATATTCAATTTACATGAATTATTTATACTCTGTCTTTATAATCATAGAATGTGTTGGGGGTGTTTTTTTTTCCTTTAACAATCAAGAAATGCCTGCTCTAGTTCAGTGGCAGGAGATGTCAATGCAAATCGTGTCCCGGGTGATGCAGACTCCGACGAGAGTCCAGAGAGGCCAGCCTCCTGCAGCGAGGCTGATAAGCCCGCAGCGTGGCGAGAAGGCCGTGGGAAACTGGGAATGGATCTATACCTGTGAACACTTCCTTTTTTGAACAGGGTAGAGATGTCCTAAAGAAAAGGAATTGACACGAGATAAGACAGGACTCTCAAGGCATCAGCCTACACACAAACACACACACACATGCACGCACACAATGCACACACACACACAATACTTTGATATAAGCTTTAGAAATAGCCACTTGCCTACTCCCTGGGGCAAGTCGTGGTTTAAGCTAGAGGAGTCTGATCAATGCTCTTTTGTTCATTTAACTACCAGTATACCTCGAAGGGAGTTTTAAAAAAATGTGCGTGAGCTGTTAAAAACTTCTGTTCATGTGTCCACCTCTGATTTATGCATATCTGATATGCAGAGATCCTTTGTCATGGAGGTAGGTCCTGTTGGGAGGGAGGGAGATCTGCGTGGTCCGTGGTCAGTTGTGCTGGGGGCCACCCCTCTCAGTTGGCAAGGTGGGCAAAGGACTGTGTGATCTGGCCACAGGCAAGGCCCCCGTGTCCCCAGCCTGCTTGGGCTCAGACATTATAAAACCGCGGTGGCTTCCTTCCTTCTTGGTTTATCTCGTCTCCGAGCCCTCGCGCCACCATTGAAAACCGTAGTGGAAGTGTCATCAACACTGAACATGCCACCCCCGTCCTCATCCTTCCAGTTACCTTCATCCCCACAGGCCCCCTCCTCCCCATGGTCTTGGTGCTAAGAGAACTTTAGAATCATTGCTGCTAGTCAATAGCTTTTCATTATATAAATATATTATATATATTATATATTATTTTTGAAACTTTGTTTTCAACAGTGATGTAGCATGTCAAAAACAAACAAAAAAAAAAAATGGTTTTCTCCAACTCCCACTGCCAGGCCTCATATGCTGCCTTCTTCAACAAATCAATGCACCCCTGCCTGGTGACGCCACCCCCTCCCATCCCCAGTTGCACACACTCCCCTCCCCCTCCTCTGTGCAAGAAGAGCATTTGCAGGAAGTAGCACAGGAAGGCCTGGCGCCCTTCCTGGTACTCTGAGCTGCCCAGCCTCTCTTAAGCTGTGTCTCCTGGTCACCCAAGCCTCCGGGGCCCGCTGGGAGCTGGGGTCCCCGGGGGCAGTGGGATGCTATCGCAGATCACGGGGCTCCGCTTTCCCTCCCAGGCTTTTTCTGCACTGCATGCCAGCACCGCTGTGTCTGCGAGAGCTTTTTTTGAATGTCATTGCAAACTAAGATGGATTGAGGGCAGAGATGACTGGCAAGGTGGGCCTTGGGGGGGCACAAACAGTCAATTGGGATCCTTTCTTCTAACCAACAGTTGCCTTACACCTTCTCCTTGCGCCCTCTGCTTCTCCCCACCCATTTCATCCGGACCCTCTGCCGGAGCGTCCCTGAGTCCAGGAAGGGAGAATCTTTAGTGTGTGCGTGAGCACCCAGTCAGGGCTGTGCCCGGCTCCCTCCCAGGAGGCCTTGACCAAAATCAGCTCAAGTCTTTATGTGGAGGGAGCGAAAGATCCTTTGGGCCAGTGCCCTTGTCTGCCCTCTCTCCAGAGAAGACTGGGAGCCGGCGCGGGCCTGGGCTAGGGCCAGCATGAGCTGCTGCCAGCAACCTGTGATGACAGGCCTCACACTGGGGCAGGGGGGCCCTCGCGTTTGGCAAAGCACCTCTAAAGCTGGGTGCTCATGGCTTCTGCTGAGTGCAGCCAGGCCTGGGCCACTTGGCTTGGGACAGGGAGTACACAGGGAGCCATTTGGGTGAGACCGCTGCAATTTACACAGGGACTTTTCTCCATCTGGACGCTCCCGGGAGGTTCAGGGCTCCAACTGTGTGAATTCTGCTAGCGGCATCCCCTGCTCTGGCTCCTGGAGCGCTGTGGGGTTGATGGCACCCTCAGGGTCTAGCCCGGGGAACCATATACCCCGCCAGCCTCACCTTCCTTGGACGGGTGGGAAGAACCATGCCCAGGTAGTCCTGGCCTCACAAAGATGGTTGCTTCCAACAAGATGCTCTGCTGAGCGCCTGGCTCGGGAGGATAGCCGTTGGTTTAGGGAAATGTCTGTGCCTCTGGGGTGGAGGTGTGTGATTCTGGCGAGTGGCTTTGGTTCCTGGAGGACGTGGGACATGACGTCAGGCTAGTGGCCAGCTCTACTAAGCTGATGCATTGCAGGCCCTGAGAGTCCGATTGGGATGAAAATGATCTGCTTTTCCTCCATAGAGGATAAAGGCCATTGCCACATAGCATCTGTGAAACCCGAGGCCGGCCCAGCCTTGTCTACGACTCTTGCCAGGTCAGAATCCCTGAGTTTTGCCTGCCCAGCTGGATATTAGTCCAGGCAGCCAAAACAACACCAGCTTTTTTTTTTTTCCTTTTTTTTTTTTTTTTTAAACAACTGCTTGCAACATCCCATAGCCTGGACAGACCCTCACTCCTTCATCTGCGCTTCGGAATGACAGCAGGCTGGAACCCCAGGACCCCTGAAGCTCAGACAGTGTGCGCCTGACCCAGCCCCCCGCTCTGTGTTCTAGGCTGAGCTGTCTTGCCAAGCCTGCTCCCCTTGACTTGCTCATGTCACCCCTTTAGTTTGGAGGGAGGACCTTGTACTTATTTAGGTGATGTTGAGATGTTTCCATTGTCTGGAAGTGATACCAAGAAGGAACAGACAAGGAAAAGCATGGACAATGCCCAGATGATGGTGGGAGACTGAAGGAGACCAGAGATTGGACCCAGCCTGGCTCTGGGGCGACCTGGTTCTGGCTGTTCACGTGGAGCCTGATGGGGTCCAGGAGGTGGCTTCAGGGGTTGAAATGGAACATAGCTTCTAGATTCCGCCCCTACCCTAGTCATCCCACCCCCTCTAGGGATAGCGATTCTGTGTCTAGCTCCAGTTTGGACTGGTGGTCTGGGCTGACTTCCAGGTAGAATTTGTGCTTGATCTTGGCCCAACACCCCGTTTGGGCAGAAGGCTGCCATCGCTGTCTCCCCTTGCCCCTTTAAGCAGCAGGCCTAGAGCCAGAGCCAGGCCAGCCGGGACAGCCTAATAGGGGAGCGGGCAGGCCCCCGGAGGGCAGGGCTGCTTGGGAGTGTCTCCCGCCCAGGCACAGGGCCCCCTGGGGAAGCGGTGCCCCCGGATGAGGGGTTCTAGGTTGACTTCCCCCTCCTTTCGAAGAGGGAAGATTATGTCAAAAGACGCACAGGGTCCTCCTGCTGGAGGGGAACCCTGACCCTTCTCTTGCCCTCTGTTGACAGGGTGCTTTAGCTGAGTAGATGGAGCCCTAGTATTTTAAGGAGCCTTTAAGGTGATCTTTGTGTGTGAGCCAGAGGGAGAAAAAGTGCCCTTTCGGTAGGAAAATGGTACGGCCCTCCTTTTCCATCTGGCTCCCGACCCCCATCCCTTCAAGTAGTAGCACCCTGGAAATACCTATGCAATCCGGTCTCCCTAGGAGAGTGCATGGAGCAAGGGTGTGTGCAGTGTATAATACAAATGCTACCACATATATATTGTATATATGGGCATATACAGTACGTATACACACAGAGTATGAGATTAAATCACGTCTATATATCTATAAATAATATCCTATATATTTATACATTTCTATGTTTTAAATAGATATAAAATAGAGTCTATAGAGAGCTGGGAGAGCAATGGGAACGCCTGTCGCAGTGACGTGCTAAGAGGGAGGAGGCAGAGCCTTTGCAGGGGGAGGTGTGGGAGCCGAGCTGGCAGGGTCTGCTGGGAACGGGGCCTCCTATCCAGCGTGGAGGAGCAGAGGAACCGGTTCGGCCCTCTCTGTGCACTTTCTCTCCTTTACCCCAGGCTTGGCCTGAGGTTGGAGGAGACACTCATCCCCTGAGCTCCAGCTAAAATGCTCCCTCCTGCAAGCGACGCTTGGGTTGTCACTGCTGCGTGGCAGTAGGATATGGCCTCTGGCCCCTGGTGGAGGGACCACTGCACAATTCCCTCAAATACCCCCCTCCAGGAATGAGTGGCATCGGTGGCAATACGGAAGGTGCAAATTGGTAGCAAAGACGCCGCCCTCCCTCACGTGTTTCTGCTGCCCCCTAGAGGCCAAGCCTCTGACGCCCAGTCTCCGGGCCTCCCTCCCTGGTGCCACCCCTGCCTACCAGGCCCCAGAGAAGTAAAGTGGGCAACGTGAGCGTCGCCAGCCCACGCTGCCTGCCATCCAGAGGTTTTTCTCTGGACGGGGCAAGGGGCATCAGCTAACAGAAAAGGGCGGAGAGACATATCCGCACACTCATAAATTCAGTGGCAACTCAAGTTCAGAAGCAGGGCTTTGGCCCGGCCCACTTTGCACAGCTGCTGCTGCTGGCTGTACTCAGGACAATGCTCTCCCCTCTCCTGCCCCAAGGCCTGGCGCCCCTCACCCGCCGCCACTGCAGCAAGCAGGTTTAGTTCACATACACTGTTCTGATTCTGTGACTTGAGGCAGAGGCTGAGCCGGATGCCCCAAGCTCATCTATTTCCACTGGGAAGGGCGCCCTCCTCGGCTGTCCCTGCTTCTACTCCGAGCCCCCAGCCCCGAGCCCCCAGGGATGCCCCGGGGGGCCGAGGGCACTGGTGCAGCTGGCAGCATGACAGAGGGCGTTGCAGCCCTGACGGAATCAGGAGTCCGTTTCACTTCCAGGTTTCTCTATGTTTCTTTCCCCTGGGGATGGAGGAGGAGAGGCTGGTGGGGTTGCAGATGATGGGGGACACGACGACAGGGGCATCCTCTGCTCTCCGTCCGGCCTCTGCCTTGTGACCCTCCAAAGGCACTTATCTCCCATCCCCGCCTCCTCCACTGCCCTGTCCCTCCTCTCCCCACCATCCTACCAACATACCTCAGTCTCCAGCAGACCCACCCCATACCTACGTCCGGGCTGGGTCTGCCCTGCCAATGCCCACCTCCTCAACCCTCCACATCTGCCTGGGTCTCCTTGAGCTGCAGCTGGCTGCCAACCGGGTCTCAGAACACCCTTCAGTGCCTGGCTCAAGAGAGGCCAGGCCTGCCTGAGCCTTCCTCCCATTGCAGCAGGCGGGGCAGACCTAGGACAGGGGATGGGCACCCCCGGGTAGCAATCCCACATGCACTGTACCTCAGAGAGAGAGCACGCTTCAAGGGGCGTGAGGGCAGGCCCTCAGCCAGAGGAGACAGCCCGGCAATACTGCTCACCACAAGGCAAGGACCAGGCTGCCCTCGGGCGTCCCTCCGTCTTCACTTTTGTCTCTCTAGTTCGGTCTTTTCCAGCCCGTCTCTCTCCTCCTCTCCACCACCACCACGCTGCTGAAGTTTCATTTCAATCACAAAGGAAAAATAAAGTGGGGTGGGGGGCAGACCTAGGAGTCTATTATCACATGCATATTAATATGTTAATACTTTCTTTGTTAAGGAAAAAAAAACCTTGATGTTATTATTTTGCAGACTACGCTTTATAGTTCCTGTGTGACGGGGCCTAGAACACTGGATACAAATAGAGCTATGCTGGTTTATCCTAGTATGTACGCAGAAACTTTCCTTTTATCATGTTATCCTTGTAATGTAAGAAGATTGTTAATAAAAGCATTTAAATTTACTCACCCAGGTCAAATCTCTGCCTCCTCCCCTCTCTCCCAGGCCTGTGTCCTGGCTCTGGTTTGCCTGCTTGGAAGGACCTAGAAGAAAGGCCTTCAAAGCTCCTTCCCGCTGCTCTCAATTCCCCCCACTCCCATTCGAGTCCATTTCCAGCAGGTGACACCTACCCATCGGCCCAAGAGGAGGTGGAATCGAAACTATTTAAAACAAACAGGTTGGCCCCTCCATCTTTTATCCCTCAAGAATCTCAGGAAACACAGGTATTGCAGATAAATGGTTGTCTGCCCTCGAGTTGCCTTGCTTGGTTGCAAACCCTATCCCTGGGGAGGGGTCTTTCCCCAATCCTTTTTTAAGGGTGTTGGTCTAGGGATGGGTGATGGAGAGGTTGCGCCCAAATTGTTTTCGTAAGAAGACGGGCATAAATGCAAATAAGATATAGACCCGTGTTTTTATTTTTTCCCTCCAAGATGCTCAGCCCTTCCCACCCAGCTCCTGTTCCCCCATCCAGTTTCCTTTGGGAGAATCTTCCTTCTTCCCTTTTCTGCCTTGGTACCTAGCATCTTCCTCCAGCCTGTCTCCCTGGAGAGGGCCCCTGGAGAACCCCGGTTTGGTCACGGAGGGGCTCCCTGTTTTGAAAGGTGCTACAGCCCCCATGGAATGTTCCAATTCGCTTCTTTTCCCAGAGGAGAGGGAGCAAGCACTCAAGGGGCCAGGGCTGTCACTCACTGTCCACATCTAACCAGGTCAGGTGACCGGGGTCCGCCCTGCCCGCTGTTGGCCATTTGGATTGGCAGCCATGTCTGGAATGTGCCGATGATTTCATCACTAAAAAGCAAGGACAAGAAAGCGCCGCCTTCTCCACTTGGTCGTGACCTCTGTGTGCCCAAAACAGGACTTGGAGAATATGGTAAGAAGGAGGGGTCTAGCCCTCTCCCTTCCCTCCGTCTTCTCCCCAGCTTCCCCCTCAGCTTCCTGCTCGAAGGCTCAAGGACAAGTTGAGTTCAGGGCGAAGACCCAGGAGACCGGCAGGCTGAGGAAGACCTGAAGGGCTGCTATGTGGCAGTCTCTAGAGCCATCTTTCACTTATTTTTTTAAAGATTTATTTATTTATATATACATGAACTGAGGTGCAGGCCAGTGGTGTGGGGTGGTGAGAGGATTCATCAGGGACAGAGTGGGGAGCAGAACAGGCAGATCGACTGAAATACACTGCTGAGGGGAGCAGCAGGTGAGGCAGGAGAGGTCTGCTGCGCCATGTGGGAAGGTCCCTGGCCAGGGGATCAAACTCAGCTGCAGTGGCTCTGGATAGCTTCATAGTGCCGCTTTTACCCCATTGCACCACCAGGGAGGCCCTAGAGCCATCTTTCAAAAACAGATCCAGTCATGGCATCCTTTAGGCAAAACGTTCCCCCCCACTCCCATGGCCCCCGTTGCCCTTGGAGTTCAATCCAAAGCCCGGCTCAGGACCCATCAGCCCGCCATCCAGCCCCTGCATCGGCTTGTGTTCTCTTCACTCTGCTCCAGCCGCACAGGTCTCCTCTCTTCCTCCAGCTCCCCATGCCTGTTTCTGGCTCAGAACCTCCCGGTACCCTGTGCCCTCTCCTTGGGTTAGCGTTGCAGGGCTGAGGGGCTGAGGGGCTGACTCGTCTTATGGGTTAGGTGTCAGCTAAAACGGCACCTTCCCAGCGAGGTCTTTCCTGGCCACCACCCCCTAGTTTCTCCCCATACGAACACTTGTCTCTGTTGGCAACTGTCCGTGATTGTGGGTGTGTGCGTAATTGTTCTGTGTCTGGCCTTCCTGCACACATACATAGAACGTTCCCTTGTAAAGCCCACTCTTCAATCCACAGTGTGCTTTTCCTATCATATAAAAAGCACTTAATCAGTGTTCTTTAAAGTGGCGAGCGAATGTCGCTAAGCAGCTTCTGATAAAAGTACAATCCAGGTGAGGCTATTTTGTCACGTTCCTCCATTTTCACTGTCCCTGTCTCAGTTTCCTCACCTTGTCAGGATGACCCTGCACCTGACCCCTGGCAGCAGCTGGCTGTGACCAGCGCCCTTCACTGTACAAAGCTGCAGTTTCTCCCTGAGGTGCTTCTGCATTCTCTTCCACTCCAACTTGCTCCTATTTCTTGGATAATGTCTCACCCAGTCCAGGCAGGCAACCCCAACTCCCTCAGGAGAGAACTTTGCTGGGTTTTTCCAGCTGGGTGATTCTCTTGAGTCCATGGTTGCAGGTAACATTTTGAAGCTACAGCTTATGCATAAGTTCCCTCTCCAATAAAGACCCTTGGCTGCAGCACTGGCTGCACATCAGAGCCTGGATTGAGGGGGCTAGAGCGTACCAGATTCCCCTCCCTCCCCCACCTCTGACAAGCAGGGAGAATTTCAAGAGCTCACTTAGTGGCGCCTTGTCCCCGGGCTTAGCACAGACTGCTGACAACTCACGTTGTCATTCTCGTTACCCTTGGGTCAGGATGAAGTAGTGTGAGAAACTGTTGGTGCTTCCCAGCAATTTTACTCAAGTTTCTGGGGCTACCCTGTGAGAGGGGTTGCCTGTGACTTTTAATCCAGAGCCTCTACCCTTGACTGCTGGTAGAACGCTCTGCTTAAATAGAAACCCCCTTTCCCTTCTCAGCCTAGAGAGACACCCTCCAGGCAGCTTCTGCTTCAATAGCCTCACCTGGCCCTCGAGGGCCTCGAGGCCGCCTGCATGTTCCGTTCATTTCTTTGATTTGGGCTGGAGAAACAGCTTTCTCCTTGCTTGTCCCTTGCTCAATCCCTGGGTTTCTGAAACAGGATTTCTGGGTCAACCCCACTTGCCACCGGCTGCCCTGAAGCGCCAAGAAGTTGCGGGCTGGGGTGGGAAGCCAGGCCCCAGCCTGGGCTGTGTGGAGACGAGACTCCACCCAGCTGAAGATAAGCCAACACACGGCCCCATCACACGGTGGCCAAAAATGGGATGTTTCCATGGCAACACCTGGCTTCCAGTCCCAAGAACTGACTTCCTCCCACCAGGTAGGTGCCTGCTTCCATTTCTGGTTTGGGGACGCTTCCATGGTCCCCCGCTCCTCCGCAAGGACCACCTGGGCTGGCCCACCTGCAGGAGACAAGGATAGGTGAGCGGAGGCAGCTCAGCACCCACAGGAGCAAATGCCCAGCCCCCTGCACCTATCCGTAGACACGTCCTGTGGCTCTGTCCTTGCCAAGCATCTTGCTCTGGGAGGGAGACGGAACAGATGCTCGGGCTCTGAGCTCCTCAAATGGTGGTGCCTCCCATTGGGTCTAAGGAAATAGAAACTCTTAGGTGGAAAACTACCACCGCTCAATTAGAAATTAAGCAAATGGGAAAAGGCTGACTCAGAGCTTCAGGTGACATTCGTGTTGTCTAGAGGAGGGGGTGGCTGTCAGGAGACTCGGGGAGTGGGAGCTTCACCACCAGCTTGGAGACCAGCTTGTGAGGAGCATGCTGCTGCTGTCTAGCGCATGGAGTCACACGACGTTGAAGCTAAAAAGGGCCTCAGGATCATTTGGTCTAAATTCATTTTACAGGACTGGGGGCTGAGACCCAGAGGAAGTGACTTGCCCAGGGCTGCGCAGGTGGCCGTGGCTCAGCCAGCTGGGATGTGGTGCTTTTAGGAGCTTGAACTCCAGTCGCCTGGAGTGCATTTTCTGTGCAGAGGCAGAGTTTATTGCTTAAGCCCTGGGGTGGCATGCTTGTGAACTTCTCCCCTCTTCCACGTCTCTTGTGAGACTCACAGAGATTAGATTAGGTTCAGGTGAACCATATTCTTAGTTATCTGTGAAAATAGTCTTCATGCTATTTGGCCATGTGGGCAAAGGCCCATTTCTTTTTCACTATGAAAATAAAAATCCTTGTTGTCATTAAAATGAATAATACATGCATTAATAGAACAAGGAAAGCAGAGACATCTCATGGCTTTCTTTATGGATCATTTATCCTTCTTAAGAATCTTTGATTTAAATTTACATGATCTGGCTGATTTCCAACTGACTTTAAAATTTAGGTCCTGCCTCTTGCTTAATGTTAGTCTCTTCCTCCAGAGACGAGGGCCACGGTGGCCAACAGGAGGGCATAGAGCGACAGGACTTGGGAAATTCCCTCTGTCCCTGCCCATCATCTGGGATGCAGGGAGCCATTGGCACTGACTCTTCCAGAAATGGGAGTATTTCTTTTGGGGATGTTGGAGAAAGAGGAGTATCTTTGTGTCACCTGATTTTTTTGTCTCAAGAATAGTCAAAGCTTGCATCTCTGCTTGTACTTAGACCCTTTGATTCAGTGCTCAAGTACAGCCATCAAGGTGCATGCCTGCCTGAACACACGTGCCCTCACACACACACACACACACAAAGCACTCTGACCCAGCAGTTCAAGCCACTGCTGGGTAGGCATCTTAGAGAAACAGGCACACACATGCTAAGAATGTTCACAGCGGCATTTCCTGTAATAGAGGAAAAAAATCTAAGTATACCTCAACAGGAAGAGGGAATTGTGGCATATCCACACAATGGAATATTATACAACAGCAAAAAAGAAAAATGAACTATAGCTCCTATGTCTTTGTGGATAAAGCTCAAAATTTCATTGTGGAGCAAGATAAAAGTCATGTGTAGCTTAATGACAAAGATGTGTGCTGAGAAATGCTCATTGGGTGATTACACTATTATGTGAACACAGTGTAATTACAGAAACTTAGCTGGTCTTGCCCACCCCAGGCCTACGCTAGATGGGATGGCCAAGTGGAAACACCCTTGTACATGAGGTCTGTCACTGACTGAAATGTCACTAAGTAGCATATGACCTGCAGTGCAATGCATTTAAAATAAAGTTTAAAACATGCAAAAAAAATACTTTGCAGTGCTTAGAATTTACATATACAGGTGGTGGAGGAATAAAGCAATGCTTGGGCGATAAACCCCAAATTCAGGACGGTCTCCTGAGAGGAGGACTGAGAAGACTGCAATTGTACTTGAACATAGCCAGTTTTATTAAATTTGGCAATAGTTCATAAGCATTGATCATATTATCTTTTCAGCATTTTATCTGCCTAGGATATTGAGTAGAAGGAAAAAAAGAAAACACCAGGCTGTTGACCCTGTTGGAAATGATTTATTTACCACTGGATGGTTTTTGCTCCAAAGTGTGACACCAGACACGACTACAATGTCTCATGCGTTTTTTTGTGCTTCGGTTCATGATTGTAAAACACACACACACACAACAACACACACACACACACACACTTAGCATCAACAGCAGGACACACAGAAACACGTCACAAGGACTAAGTGTCTCTTTGGGTGGTCCTCACCCCAGTTTGGCTTGGACTGTAGGCATTGCCACCCAGGACTCCTTTATACCCCAAAAGAATTACCCCTCAAAACTGCTTTCCCATCTTGTGCTCCCCACAGGGTGTCATTTGGGGTGACCAATTACTTGACCTACACCAAGAGTATTTAAAATTGAAAAGGACAGACATGCGCAAGGTCTTGATCAATAGGCACTGAACAAGTAGATATTGATTCGATGTAGGAGGTGGAGTCACAGATTAATGAGGGTGGCCCCCCAATTCTCTAGTCCCACTGCGTATCTGTGAAAGAACTAGGTTACTCTGTGGGCAACAGCCTTAGCTGAGATGGCTTCTCATTTTATTTCACCTCTGCTTCATGCTCTTCTTAGAAAATGCTCCCTGGCAAAACACAGGTGTTCCTTTCAAAATATGCTCAGATGCAGCCACACTGACTCAACAACTCTCATTTGGTAGGAAATAGCAAATATATCTGGTTCAAGGTAAGCTGATACAAAGATTACTGAAGTCCTTTCATTTGGCAGTCTGGTATGTCTGGGTAATGTAAAATTCAACAAGATGGAGACTTGGTAGAAAAGCACAGTGATTATGTTCTCGTCTATTATTAATTCATTTATACAGAGAGCTATGAATCGTCACTAGGTGAGTGATAATAATGTGAATTTCTAGGCCAGCTGCTGAGAATCTGATGCATTTGCCATTGAGAACTCTGCCAGGACTCTGATTTTTATGCCTTTTTCAGTCTTCTTCTGCCTCTTCCCCCAACCATCCTTCATTCCTTAGTTCACTCAACAAATATTTATGGAAGCCAATGCCAGCTTCATTCTAAGAGGTGCTTGGAATACACCAGTGAGCACAATAGACAACCCCCCTGCTAACCCACTGCATCTCTGCACATCACTGCTAAGTCACTTGGTGGCTGACACCTGAGGTGTTTGGTGGTGGAATCTGACACCTTCCCTGGGCAACCTGTACTCTGCATTCTCGAAAATGTAACCTTTGAGATCCAAAGAAACGAGTCATGATGGAGGGACCGTGGAGAGGGGTGACATTTCTGAGATCGGGGCCCTGCCCAGCCACCCTCAAATACCCTTTGGTGTGACTATAGGCAGGTGCCTGGGCTTCTAAGGATGTGGAGTCATGTCTCCTGGTTTTAAGTGCAGAACTGATTTTTCTCGATTGCAGTAGCTGAGAGTACTGGTCAGTTTCCGCGGGGATCTTTTGTTCTCTTTTAGCCATGCCAGCCCAAAAAGGGGAATTAGAATGGGGTGGGGGGTCTCAAAAACATGTTAGAGGAAGTCACTAACAAAAATATTTGGCAGGAGGTAGTCAATCTTAATTAAGATTTCTAATTATCTGACTTTCCCATAAAGAGGAATTAGAGGTTTTTTCCTGTTCTATCATAGGATGGGTTGAAGTTACTTCTGATGCTTCTCTGTTTCTGTATAGAAAGGGCAAATTGTGATAAGAGATGATAACGTCCCTCAGATTCTCTGGGAGAGGCCCAGAAAGGCTTGACTTATTGGAGGAAAGGAAGCCAGCGTGCACCCATCTTGTCTAGAATTTGCTTTCAGGTCAGCGGGTTGGTGTGGCAGCTGAAGATCCAGAATTTGTATATCAGTATTGAAGTGTCCCAATGCAGAGTCATGGTTCTGGAAATCCCTTGGATGATTCTGGAACTTTCTAGGCATTTCAGGTGCCAAGGTAAAGCTTAAAGTTGATTTGTTCATAGATTCGGTTTGTTTTTAGTCTGGGGAGTCTCCAGCTTTGGAGTACAATTTCATCTCTCTTACCATTCACAGAGAGCTGCTGTGCCATCCACACTATTTTGCAGATGGCCAACCAGAGAATCCAGAATCCTGGTTCACAGGCAGATACCACATCCACTGAGCAAAACTCATCTTTTAGGTTTAATCAATGCTGAGGACAACTATTTGGAATAATAAGGTAAGAATTTGAAATCTAGCTGATGTCAATTGACTCATTAGTGGTAAGTTTCAAGAACTGAGGGAGAGAGGTCCATCTGCAGAGGACTTCACTTCCTGTTTAAAGTTATCTCCCTTCCCACCTCCAAATAGCCAGGTGTAATAGACTAACATGTGCCCCAAACTGAATTCCTCGGGAAGTGGCTGGAAAGCTGAGAAGGGATGGAGCTATCTTAGAGGGTTGGCGATGCTGGTGGATGTGACAACTGGGGCTCAGAATCTAGTCCACACACTAATAGGGGATTCCACTTATAAGGTCAGGGAAGTTCTCCCCCAAATGGGACATAAACTGATTTTGAGATCAAACAGTAAAATTATTCAATAAAAAAGCACAAAATTCAGTCCAAGAACAGAATCTGAAAGCACAGATGAAAATATTAATAATTACAATAATTAAATAAGAAACAGAGGCTCCCAAATGTCACACTGAATGGCTGAAGTGTCCAGCATGGGAGCTGGCTGCCCCCAAAGAGTTGGGTCCCTGACAAGGAGTGTGAAAACCTGTCTGGAACATTGGAACAGGAATTTCTCCAAATGCAGGGCTCCAGTCTTGGCAGGAAAACCATCCAGTGCTTGTTAAAAATGCAGGCTCCTGGGGTTTGGTAGGGATACTGATTTGGAAGGTCTACAGATGGGCCCGGGCCTCTGCTGATGACCCTTCACAGGTTTGAGAGCTACTAGGTCGCAGCCTTGGGTCAGGAGTGTGACTTAATGCTGGCTAAGATTTCATCCCACCCTGACAATCTCTAATTCTATGAGTCTGTCCAAGATTCTTTTTTTTTCTTTCATCCTTTTTGCAATGCTTATTTAAGACACACACCCACTTTCTCTCTCTTCTTTGCATCCACTATTCCCCTCCAATGAAGCTTTAGAGAAAGCATCCCACCTGACCCTACCTGCAAAATCTGCACCTGGCCTGGACTTGATAAGTTTCAGCCATGCAGAGTAGCCAAACGCATTTTTTCAGCATGACCCAGGTGTAGTTTCCACACACTGCCCTGCTCAGTTTTTAGAAACAGGAGTGTGATGAGAGAGGAAAAAGGACCTGGCCTTTGCAGACATGTCTGTCTTCTGGGTGTCAGAATGAGGATGGAGCGCAAGGAGGAGTCACAGAAGACAGCTGGGGCAGGGCGGGTGGGATTGTGCCCGAGAAGGAAGGCGCCGGGCGCAGGTTACAGGTGCAGCTGGTGCCACATGGCGATCTGCCGGCGCGGGTTTTTGAGCATCTCCTCCCAGTGGCTGCGCTCAGAGCCCGAGGCATGCAGGCCCAGGCTGCAGCAGCCCAGCACGCAGCTCTGCCCCTCCTCGTCCTGGCCCAGCACCTCCAGCTCCACGCTGGAGGACTGCAGCAGGTCGTCGGGCAGCTCGAACATGATCATCTCATTCCATACGGGGTTGATCTTGTGCTTGGCCCGTTTTGTCTGCTTCTTCTTCAGCTTCCGGGCCTGGTGCTTTAAGGTCACCTTGACAGAGACATCTGGGGAGGGGGAAAGAGGGGCAGAGAGAAGAGCCAAGAGTAAGTTGAGACGTGGTGGAGCCTGGGAAGAGGACCCCTGTCCACCCGCCGCGTCACGCATTCACACCACTATTAAATGCCCCCACTTTGGCAGACACTGGGCTACAGCCAAAGCTCCTGTCTCATGGAACTTAAGCTCAGGTGTGGAAAACAGACAATAACATAGTATATGAGGCTGATCACTGGCCGGCCCATCGCTGGGCCACGTGATTGCGTGAGACACCTTGTCCCATGTGCCTTCTGGTGTGTTCTAGTCCCACAGCAAACCAAGCCCAGTTACTGGCTCAGGTGTCCTGCAGCTTGATTTTAAACTCTAACCAGAAAACCCCTTTTCCTCCCTTCCATTCCCCTTCCAAGCACTGTTAATCTATCATTAAGATAGCGGGTCTCCTGTGGTTGCCTGAATTCTTCTCTGTTCTTTTGGTACATTTACTGGAGGGCTCCGACCCCGAGTGGCGTGCAGGCACTGCCAACGGGTCCCCAGACCAGACTCCAGGTGACCTCAGGAGGCTCAGGGCCCTGGGGATGCTTTTTGTTAATCAAGGGTCCCGAAGTGCCAATAATTGTTACTCTGTGTTTATTGCTATAATTATCACACCCTGTGCGGTTAGTTTGTTATTTCAGTGGAGATATTTGATAGACGGGGTCTATAATCCTGAGAGGGGCTATTAAAAAAAGAGCAGAAGGAAAAAAGGCTGTGTTCTGACCCGGGCACAGGAATTGGTCAGCAGGACAGATTCTTCTGATTTTATTTGCCCGTGATGTTTTGTTCAAAGGTTCTGAGCTCAGTGGCAATTCTGTATTTGCGTCCTGCTCTAAGTATCTATTGATTTATCTCTGCCTCCGGGTCTGGGTCTCACACTACTCTCACAAGAGCTTGGCCCCCAAGGCTTAGACCCATATTGGGGTATCCGGAAGGAAAAAAAACAAGGCTTTGAGAAGGTTGAAGGGATGTTCATTTGGGTATAGGGGGCATAGATGCCCTAAGTTTAAGGCGACCTCAGCCTATGCACCCACACACCTTCTGGCATCACCTCCTCTCAGCTGGTATGGGAGTGGCAGGTTGGCAAAGGTTTCAGAAAGAGAAGAGCCAGGATGGTATGGGGAGCACAGTGGTGGTGAGCTGAGTCAGGGGGAGACCCTGGGCTCCCCACATCTGCCAGGTCTGGGTGATGGGGGTGGGGAGGGTCAACAGCCCAAAGCCCCACACTCTGGCTCTCTGGCTTGCTGGTCCTTGGCTTCCTGGGGCCAGTGTGAGGGCTGATTGTTCTCTGCTCTGTAAGGTAGAGACCCAGGCAGCTCACAGCTGGACCCTGATGAGTGGGGTTGATCAGGAGGAAAGAGACATAAATTTAAAAAAGGGAGTCTTTCAAAATTGGTTGTGAGTTTGGGGTACAGGATACAGCTGAGATGACTCACAAGTGTACTCATGTTTTACCTCTCTGCTCACCTGTCCCCACTGCCTGCTGGCACCACCTTTCTGCACACGTTCCCAGAGACCAGAGGGGCCCTGGCTCTCTCCTTCAAACCTCACTCACCCTTCCCCAGGAGTTCCTTGGACTGGTTCGAGTGGAGGTTCTTGGCCTTAATAAGCACGACCAGGAGGCGGTTGGCAGCTGGGAGGTAGCTGATGGATAGAAGGACCTCTCCAGTTCCTGCAGACAGCTCCTGAAATAGAAGAGGGGTGCAGGAGAGAAGCTTCATTTAGGGGTGGCTTCTGACCCATGAATTAACACTGAGGTTGGGATGGTACTGGACCCCTTGGAGGGTCAATGAAGATGCTCGGGCTTTTGCCCCGCTGGCCTCTGCGGCTATCACCTGCGGCCTGGAATGCAGGAGGAGCTTGGGAGTGGGGGCTCTTGGTGCGCATGCCTGATGGTGGACACCTGGAGTGTGGTGTGGGCATGCGTGAGTGGGCACACCTGAGCCGAGATTCTGAGCGTATAAGGGCAGCGTCAGAGAGGACGGGGCTTGGCAGAGGATAGTGCGCCGGAAGGACGGCGAAGCCACGGCTATGAGAAGAGACCATGAGAGCACGCCAGAGAGCCCAGAGAAGAGAGCTTCTCTGGGCCCACCCCAGCCCCACAGGTCGGCCCCGGGCCCTACATTTGGTGTTCGCCAGAGGGATTCAAGGCAGACAAGTATGGAGCCCTCCAAAGGCCTCAGGAGGGCCAGAGGGGGGGCGGCCAGAGAATGTAGTACTCTGTGGCAGCCTCTTCTGGCTGCCTCCCGAGTCCCCAGGGCCGGGGGTGGGGGTGGGGGGCGGGAGATTGGGCGGTGAGGACTGCGTGCAGTGGGGAGGGCATTGGACTGCCCCAGAGCTTGCTCAGAGGCAGGGCTGGGGTTCAGTGTTCCCTCACAGCTCTGCAGGTGGAGTCGAGGTCGGAGGTGCCGTGGCAGCAACGGCGGCGACGGCGGCGACCAGAGTCCAGGAGCTGCGGGAGAGCTAAAGGCACTGCAGGAGCACAGAAGGCGGGCCAGGAGCTGAGGGGCAGGGTCTCCTGCTGAGAAGACTGCAGAGAGGACCAGCCCATGACCCCTGAGGCAGCAGACTCCTTCAAGAAAGCGAACCATGATTCATTCAAAGCTCACCCACTGCTGATGCACGGAAAAAACTGACGGACTAACAATCCTGCCAGAAGGGTGGGGCACGCTGGCAGGCTGATGGTAGGACTGTGGGACCCAGGGAGCATGGTATCATTTGTTCACCCCCGGAGATGAAAACCAAGGGGTGACCTAAAGCAGCCTGTTGTGAAGTTCTCTGCAGACAAGCAGAGATTTATCAAAAAATCCATCTTAGACAAGGCAAAAGCTGGTGCCAAGGCTGCAAAGCCCTGAGTGGTTAAGCAGCCGAGGATTAGGCAGGTGTGCTGGATGAAGTCATTGGTGGTGATGCCCTGTTCACTCTTGATTAAGGATGAGGTGCTGAGGGCCATCCTGGGGGATGGGTGGGGAACCGGGCTTGTAGTGGGGGCCACAGGTGGAGCTTGCTAACCACGGGCCGCAGTCCCTCGCACATGTGCAGTTTGGGGGGTGGTGGCCTGATTGCAGCGGTCTGCTTGTCACCGCAGGGGCAATGAGGGGCCAGGGTTGGAGTGATAGCAGTGAGTACCCCGGGGATTCGGTGAACTAACCCCAAAAGAGTATACAGTGTGTCGCCAATCTCAATGAGTGCATCCTGGGGTGGAAGTGGTGTACGGCTTGTGGCTGAGACCAAAACCAGAAAAGGCCGGTGCCTGAAGGCAGAGCCAGGAGGGAATAGATCTCCTCCGTCCTCCCTCAAATGAGCTGAGCCTGCAACAGCAGACTTGATGGACCTTACCCAGGTGCAAATCCTGTCGTTTTTCACCCGAGGTTGGTGCTCTACAGGGGAGAGTTGTATTCTATTGTATTATTGTATTCAGCTATATTTTGTTCACTTCAGTGGGTCATGTTTACCAAGTTAACATTGGCCAAGAGAAACTTCTGCATAGATTGTACGGCGAAAACACATGAGCGATATGGTGGGGTGAGTGAAGATTACTCATGCATTTCTACAATTGGCCATATCGGAAATTACAAGTGGCCTTGAAAGCAAACGGCACGTGAGAGGGTGTGCTCAGGGAACTGGTGCCCAAGGGTGGGCACCTGGGGAAAAGAGTGGGTCTGCGAGAGTGCACAGCTGAGCCTGGAGGCTGAAGATTCAAAGAAGGAGCAGAAGAGGACAATGAAGCAGAGAGGAGAAGAAAACACAGTAAGGAGAAAACACAGGGGTAGAGCCCAGAGGGGTAGAGCCCAGAGGGGTAGAGCCCAGAGGGGTAGAGCCCAGAGGGGTAGAGCCCAGAGGGGTAGAGCCCAGAGGGGTAGAGCCCAGAGGGGTA